>CM053789.1:772573703-772681203 GCA_028749045.1 Cupressus sempervirens
ACTTTGGAAAAAATGTTATATTAATTTAATTATCTTCAAAGTTTGTATCTTACAAAATGATGTGGGAGTTTCTCCATAGCCAAAAAAGCATATAATAGAAATGGTATGACCATTATTTCCTCCATACTATACATTTCCATTGCAACACATGATCAGCTGCTTGATTTGATTACATATGTCTATAGAAAATACTAGATAGAAATGTTTCATTTGAACATGTTAAAGTTAATTATATTCTGCATGTCATATCTAGAATGAAAAGTTCTTGATGCAATTTTCCAACAAGTTATTTCAACTAAGAAAGAGACATCTTACATTCTTCATGTATATCCTATAGTTTGAAAGATAGAAAGTATCTAGTCTAGCAACAAACATTTTTCTCGTATATCCTGAAAGATAGAAAACAATTGTAAGAATCTAATATAACTAATCAAATGATGTTGCCCATATAAACATAACTCATAAGTAGAGAAATAACTTATAGAGAATACTATGAATAATAGAGATCACTTACAATGAACTACACATGGATCATACACACTCTTACTCATGAGCATCTTTTATTGTCATGATTATTTTTCCATTTAAATCTAGCCTACATCAAATTGATAGCAATTCTATATTTTACCAAAGGCAAAATTGCATGATTATATTACCAAACCAATTTGTAATTTCAAAAAAAACCTATTTTAATATTCATGATCTTTTCATAAAGTATAAAGCATAAGAATATGTAAGGTTACCTTCCACAAATTTCCTCTTTCTTGTATCCATGATGAAATGGATCCATGGATTGTTGTAAATGTTTTACTACCAATATAACCTAGGAGAAGAGTATTAATAAACATAGTAAGTTTTTCTGAACTTTTTTTAGAAAATAATAGAGATCATTAAGCATTAGATTTCTTAAAATATTTGAAACTTGAAATGAATATTTTGTGTTGAAAACATACAAAAATTTTAATCTAAATAATTTGATGAGAGTAACTAATAATAAAAAGGTTGAAAATATACATCATAGTGATGAGAATGACTAATAATAGATAAGCTAAAAATATACATTGTAGTGATCTACATTTAGAATGTGATAAAACTCAGTGATCTCCATGGTATCTTGAAGAGTTTAACAAGTTGTTCTCTAGACTATACTTTCATGCATGTTGACAAGGGTTACTATTTTTCTGTCATCATTTCGTATGTCTTCTTCTCATATAAGAATACATTACAGCCAAAGACTACTTATAAAAATTAAAAGATTGAAAGAAATGTTGTTAATTACTAAATAGGACCTTAAAC
This sequence comes from Cupressus sempervirens, assembly GCA_028749045.1. Lineage (NCBI taxonomy): Eukaryota > Viridiplantae > Streptophyta > Pinopsida > Cupressales > Cupressaceae > Cupressus > Cupressus sempervirens. The sequence goes on from CM053789.1 coordinate 772,575,000, forward strand.
AAAAGGAATAGTATCTTTGATCTATTTTAGCATCTAAAGCTTGTTAAAACATCTAAAGCTATAGTAAACAAGGGTTACATTGTGAGTAGCTAGAATCCCTTCCTTAGGTATGGAAGTAGGAAAAAGTGTTGATTTGGATAAGCACTGCATTTTATATAAGAACAACTTAAGTTATAAAAGTAGTTCAATTCAAGAGAAGGAATATATGAGAAGATGACAATGGCTAATGAGATAAAACTATGTTATAAAAGTAGTTTAATTCAAGATAAGGAAGACATGAGACATGAGAAGAAACAATGGATAGTAAAAAAATTAGTTATAAAAGTGGTTCAATTAAAGAGAAAGAAGACATAAGAAATGACAATCGTATTGTCACAATTAATTGTAAAGACAACCAATAATACTAGTTATAAAATAGAAACACCAAGGAGAACATGAAGAATCACATCATTTCTAGATTCTAACTTTTACTTAAACATTCAAAAGATAACTTGTGTGGATGGGAATGACAAATTTGTAATATAACTACCATATTTTAATCTGATTCAATTGGAAGCATTGTAGATGTTTATGTGATAGATATGCACATAAGAAACACATGTTGTCCTCCCATCATTTCTAAGCCCTCCAATACTAAAGTCAATTACATAAACTAAGCATAAACATAAGAATAAACTATGTACTTAAACATTTATTAATCTCAAAGAAGATGTTTTATTACCTACTTAAAATATCATTTTGATAATTTAGTGATAAATCATTGGATATGTTCCTAAATATTAAAATAATTAAAAGTAGACAATCAACACAATTATTATAAATAATGGTAATGATAATACCTAACACCATCACTTGGAAAATAGTAGATATCATTGACATGAATACTTATGCTTCTTGCTTGAATGGGCATAGAGTCGTAACTTGTAAAAAATTACAACAAAAAACTCCATATCACGATACAAAATTGTAACATATTTGAATGGATACAAAGTCATAACCTATAAATATTCCTATGCTATTAAAACATTTATAGTTTTCATGCATCAAATTTGCATGTAAATGTGTCACTTACTTGTAATTGTTAAAAAACTTTACACTCTTTACACTTCTATTGCTCCTTTCTAAACTTGTTTGGACTACATTATCATTTATAAGATCCTCACACAAGTGAAACCTATAGAACTTTCAGTCATTAGACCCACATATATGCATTCAAAAATATATAATATTGCAAGATATTGATGGAATGAGGTTTACACTAGGGTTTTCAACCACTAAAAACTAGAATCTATGAAGTTCAAAATAAAAAATGATGAAATCACCATTTGGGTATGTGTAGGATCATGGTGTGCCAAAAAGTGGCGATGTGAAAAAAATAGAGTTTGAAGACATCTAAAAGCGCTTCAAAATCCGCTCTGACTTTTTTTCACCTATCCAAGTACTAAACCTTGAAAGTAAGGCCAAGCCTTATTGGATATCCGATTTGATGTCAGATATTCGATAAAATATCAAATATCTGATATAATGGGAAAAAAAATATTACTATAACATAATATTATTATTATAATATAATAATTATAATTATTATACTATAATATTATTATAATAATATAATAATAATAATTATACTATAATATAATAATAATATTATTATATTAGAATAGTATAATATATTATAAATTATAATAATATAATAAAATACATTATAATAATATAATATAATATTTTATATTATAATATAAAAAATATATAATATAAAAAATATATAATATAATAATAGAAAAGTAATATATTATAATATAATATATAGTATATCTAGCAAATTATATTAATTGCCATAGATATCGGATATCCGATACCTATGTCACAATATAAAAAAAAGATAGACCCGCAGGCTGTTATTTTGCTTATTTGGACGCTAGTATTTGAAGTGACGATCAGATATTGGATATTGAATAAGATATCGGATATAAAGGTTTTTATTTTTAAATCATTTTGAACATAAATTCAATAGATTTTATCATGATTTTTTTGTTTTAGTTGAATCTAGGGTTTTTTGAATTATTTTTTTGTTAAAATTAAGGTTTTTTAAAATATATATTACATTTTGCAATTCAATAGGAATGGATGATCAAATAATGACACTAAGGCAAGGAATAATATTCCTCGTAACCTCCCACCAAATGATCTAGTGTCCCCACAAAACCATCCACAGATTGATGATACCATGCTCTCGGCCATTTCATTTGGCCTTGAGACATCTATGGTATATTATGTTGTGTTTGCATTGTTTTTTCTATTTGATATTATAGCATATATGGTTGCTAATCTTTCTTTTATCTTGCAGGTGCCACCTGTCCCAAGGGGACAAAGTGTGAGGGATGAGCCAACACGCATTAACAAAGGAAAGGTAATTAGGTGCTTTCTATTTGATTAAATATCAATGCATTCTTGTAAAATGTTTGTGGTAATGAAATTTAATTACATTCTTTATTTTATATAGGGCGTGGCTACTGGCGATGAGCTTGTATAGATTTCGCGTCGTAGATGATCAGGCATTTCCATTCACACTAAAAGCCCCATTGTATGTATAAGTATCATTTATTTTTTATTTTCCTTATCTTCATAAATAAATTCAAAACTGATTTATGTGATATTAACAACTACTATTTTGTATCTCATAGGAGACTCCTAGTGCACATGAGGTCCAATGAGAGAGTTATGTAGATTTGATGATGCAACCACTCTATCCTGAGGAGGAGCCTACAATAGTACGTTGTAGTTTGAATTCATGATTAAATATGTTATAAATTTAGTATGCTATGAATTATAATGTTATAGTTTAAGTTGTAGATTCATTTGACAAACTTATTTGAACATACACAACCCACAATTAGTGAGGTACAAGCATTGCCGAGGGCATATGAGAAGACTCCTAATCAGTGTAGGAGGTCAACAAGAGAGGTATTTGTTATGAAATTTTGATAGTATAAATCTTCATTACAAAAAATATCATTATGCATTTGAGTAATTCAATGTTAGATACAAAGAATCATATAAATTTAGTAGTCTAACTTTGGGTTTTCCTTTTTTGTTTATGTAGGAGGCATCTGATCCACCTAGTGTAGTGAAGAGGCTACATTTTGATCATCCACTAGCACCCTAGGATAGTATAGTTGTCCTAGGATGCATCGTGAGATATTTTGAGATGGCATATGCCTTATTATATATAGAAACATTGATATTATACACATTCTGATGGCATGATCAACCACATTTTGTAAATGGATCTATGTATTGTGATATATATTTGAGTACTTTGTCTTTGGATACATTATCTTTGATATATATTTGTGTAAAATTTTGTCTATGGATACATTTATTTTGATATATATTTTTGTCATTTATGTGCACAATGATATACATATTAATTTAGTATCTAGTATTGTTCAATTTATCATGGATCATGTGTATTGTTCATGTTTTGGAATATCATTAATTTTGATTATGTTTTTTATATTTGATTCAAATGCAATAATTTTTGAATAAAATTTTAACAACCTTTATTATCGAATTTGGATGCAATGTTTAATTTGAAGTCCTATCATGACACAAACACACTTGTTAACCTCCTACACAAGGTTTAAATAACCCCAAATATGATTTTAAACTCCACCTTCAACCTTGAAACTAACTCTTGGATTCAAATCTAATCTCAACACAGTTAAGGACTCCACTCCTCAACCATGGATTCTATTCCCAACCATGAAGTCATTCCTAGATTCACAATCTTCTATAACTAGCACTTCACTTTGTTACTATCCTCATACTACAACTTTTCAATTTCAACATAACCTCAAAATATATCAACTTAAGAGACTTGATTGGACAATTCATTGATAGCCCTCACAAGCTCTGAGTTATTTTAGGCCTTAACATCATCATCCTATAGCATTCGATAGTTCATCAATAGCCCTCATGAGCTCCAAGTGATGACACTCGGAAGATCCACCTCAAAATGCACTTAGAGCACCTTGGAGACTCCTTAGTACAAGGTGGCCGTAGACTATGGATGGTTTCTATGGCTGGAACAAGGCAATCACTAGGGTCCACTTGACCACTTGGAGCTAATGGTCAATGGTTTCAAAGTTACGCTCTGGTGCACCTATGAACTAAGGCACACTGCGAGTTTTGGCATCGAGCGAGATCGCTATGCCAAATCCAAATAGAATTTGATCTCTCAAAAATTAGATAGGTTATTTTAGGTATCAGCATCACCATCTTGTAGAATTCAACATTTCATCAATATCCCTCACGAGCTCCAAGTTATGACCCTTGGAAGATCGACCTCAAAATGCACTTAGAGCACCTTGGAGACTCCTTGGTACAGGGTGGCCACAAATTATGGATGATCTCCATGGCTAAAAAAAAGGTGTCACTAGGCTTCAAATACCCACTAAGAGCTAATGGTGCTGACTATTCAATGCCAAGATTAGTGGTTTCAAAGTTACACTCTCGTGCACCTATGAACTGAGACGCACTGCGAGTTTTGGCATCGAGCGATGTCACTATGCTGAATCCAAATGAAATGTGATATCTCAAAAATTAGATAAGTTATTTTAGGCCTCAATATCATCATCCTATGCCATTCAACATTTCATCAATAGCCCTCACGAGCTCCAAGTTATGACCCTCGAAAGATCGACCTCGAAACACACTTAGAGCACCTTGGAGACTCCTTAGTACAAGGTGGCCATAGATGATGGATGATCTCTATGGTGAAAATGTGGGTGTCACTAGGGTTCACCTACCCACTCGAAGCTAATGTCACTGACAATTTCATGCCAAGATCAATGGTTTCAAAGTTATGCTCTGGTGCACCTATGAATTGAGGTACACTATGAGTTTTGGCATCGAGCGAGATCATTGTGCCAAATCCAAACAAAAAGTGATCTCTCAAAAATGAGATAGGTTATTTTAGGTATCAGCATCACTATCCTGTAAAATTCAACATTTCATCGATAGCTCTCACGAGCTCTGAGTTATGACCCTCAGAATATCAACCTAGAAACGCACTTAAAGCACCTTGGAGACTTCTTGGTATGGGGTGGCCAAGGATGATGGATGATCTCTATGGCCAAAAAAAGGGTGTCACTACGGTTCACCTACCCACCCAGAGCTAATGGCACTGACAATTTGATGCCAAGATCAGTGGTCTCAAAGTTACACTCTAGTGCACCTATGAACTAAGGAACACTATGGGTTTTGGCATTGAGCGAGATCATTGTGCCGAATCCAAATGGAATGTGATTTCTCAAAAATGAGATAGTTTATTTTAGACCTTAACTTCACTGTCCTGTAGCATTTGATAGTTCATCAATAGCCCTCATGAGCTCTAAGTTATGACCCTCGAAAGATCGACCTTGAAACACACTTAGAGCACCTTGGAGACTCCTCAATACAAGGTGGCTGCGGATGATGGATTATCTTTGTGGCCAAAACAAGGGTGTCACTAGGGTTCACCTGCCTACCTAGAGCTAATGGTACTGATGATTCAATTCCAAGATCAAAATTTTCAAAGTTACACTCTGGTGCACCTATGAAGAGAGGCACACTGCGAGTTTTGGCATAAAGCAAGATCATTGTGCTGAATCTGAACAAAATTTTATCTCTCAAAAATGAGATAGGTTATTTTAGGTTTTAGCATCACCATTTAGCAGAATTAGATATTTCATTGATAGCCCTCATGAGTTCCAAGTTATGACCCTCGAAAGATCGACCTCGAAATGCACTTAGAGCACATTGGAGACTCCTCGGTACGAGATGGCCACAGACAATAGATGGTCTCTATGGCCAAAACAAGGGGGTCACTAGGGTTCACCCACCTACTTGAAGCTAATGGCACTGATGATTTGATGCCAAGATTAGTAGTTTCAAAGTTATGTTGTAGTGCACCCATGAACTGAGGCACACTACAAGTTTTGGCATCGGGCGAGATCATTGTGCCAAATCCAAATGGAATGTGATCTCTTGAAAATGAGATAGGTTTTTTTAGGTCTCAGCATCACTATCTTGTATCATTCAATAGTTCATCAATACCCCTCATGAGCTTCGAGATATGACCCTTGAAAGATCGACCTTGAAATGCACTTAGAGCACCTTGGAGACTCCTTGATACGTGGTGTCCACAAATGATGGTTGATCTCCATGGCTAAAACAAGGGTGTCACTAGGGTTCACCTACCCACCTAGAGGCAATGGTGCTGATGATTCGATGCCAAGATCAACGGTTTGAAAGTTATTCTATGGTGCACCAATGAACTAAGGCACACTACGAGTTTCAGCATCAAGCGAGATCGCTATGCTGAATCCAAACAGAATGTGATCTCTCAAAAATGAGATAGGTTATTTTAGGCCTTGACATCACCATCTTGTAAAATTTAACATTTCATAAATATCCCTCATGAGCTCTAAGTTACAACCCTTAAAAGATCAACCTTGAAATGCACTTAGAGCACCTTGGAGACTCCAAGGTACGGGGTGGCCGTGGAGGATGGATGGTCTCTGTGGATGGAACAAGGGTGTCACTAGGGTTCACTCGCCTACCCAGAGCTAATGGCACTGATGATTTGATGCCAAGATCAGAAATTTCAAAGTTACGCTCTGGTGATCCTTTAATGTTAGAATGTTATTTTTATGCACTTTTATGGAAGTGTATTTGGAAATTGAATAATTTTTGCAAATTGAATAATTCAAAACATGGAAACTAATGTCTCATGTCTAAAAGATAGAGACTAATAAGTGTGAATCTAATCCTTAAGTAGTCTAGCCAGTTCAATATTATATTATAGATCTCTTTAGGTGGTTGTCTTGGAGGGTGTCTTCATGTTGGAGTGCTTGAGATAGGTTTTGTGTTTCCCAATACAACCTAGCTCTATGTTCAATCTCTTGCTTCTTCTCTTAGTGGTGACTTTATTCTCTCTTAGTCATGATTATTCTCTTTTCTTACCTATGGTGAATGGCTATGTTGATATGTGAGAATAATGTTAGGCAATTTGTGAGAGATCAAGATTCTATGCAGTTTCTTTGGCCCCCTCTCTCTTTATCTTGGTGATGATATTTGAATACCCTTTGTGCTTTAAGGTTTATTCTTTTTTAAAATATATGTTTTTGGTAGTTGGGATGCAACTTTAATAGTAAGTATGGTGTAGTAGTATGTGTCTTTCTCGTCCATGTAGATGTTGAGAATTTTTTGGGGATTCTCTATGAAGACCCTTCATTTCTTCTATAGTGTCTCTATTTCTCATCCTTCTGAGAAGATTAAATTTCTTATGGTTGTTTTTGGTCGATCATCTTGTGTGGTGGAGATCTCCCCTCTAAAGGGTGGGAAGTGTTCTAAAGAGAAAATCTTATAGAAAGTTTATAAAAATTGAAAAACCACCTCTCTATGAGATTAATACACAATGATGTAAAAGAGACAATCATGGAAAACATTAAATTGATTTTTTCTTTTCAAGTACTAAATTATATCATGTAATGTAGACCACTTATCATAAATAAAAATAGAATAATTCAAATATTTTCATGTATTTGGATGTGTATGTGTTATTTTGAATAACTTATCTTTTTCATTATTACAAAAACCATGATATACAAAAAAACTTCACATTTTATTAAACAAGATAATCAATGGTTCACTAAATCATTTTGAAGAAAATAACACAAGAAGTAAATATACCTAGTCAAGTGTTCTAGTAGGGTCCTCTCTCTATTTAAGGGTCTCCAATAGGGCTTCACGATCAACATTAGTAATGGTAAAAAGTTCTTTTACTTTTGGTCTTCCTTGATGCTTCAAAAATTTTACATTTGTTGCTATAATAAGATGTGAATATATGAGAATTATTTTGTGCTTCTGATAGTCTTTGAATGCAAGAATTTTGTTCCTTCTAAGCATGTATGTCTACGGCCATGTTCCAGCAACAACCACTGAACTAGTAGGATATGTGAATCCATCATCATCTATGATCAGTTGTGAGGGTTTTTGTTTTCACCTCTTACACAATGTGCTAACCAATAATCAAATTTCTCATCATTCCCTTGTGGTGCAACCAATGCAAAAACATGTCCTAGCTAAAGTAGATCTAATAGATGGTTATGCTCAAGTGAACTTTCCATGTAATCATTTCTAATAGAGGATAGAAAATGGAGTAAGATAATGGAGCCCATGTTTTGACCCACTCACTCAACTCACAGTGATCTCAATCACACTGAAATCAACTAGGACAAAAGCAAGCTAGCTGTCATGTCTAAATGGGTCATGTACTAGAATCAGAGCTCCAGAATGAATGCATTTTTGATAAGTCTCTCACTATAGCACAATCTAATATATCACCTATGGACCCTTCCTTAACCAACCAAAAGAACCTGTGTACCACTAAATCAAGAGTCTGCCCTGTGATAATGCTAAACTACACTAATCAACAATGCTATGAGTATCAAGAAGCACTACTACTAAAATCTTTAGTTGCTCCTTAACTAGAGCTCTCTTCTCCTTAACTAGAGCTCTCTTCACACATGCCCCTGCTCCATCATGTTCCCCTTTTCCATGGCCGAACTATAAAAAAACTCTAAATACGAGGCACCCCCCTCTCTACATGCATCCTACACTACCAATAAAACATGTGAGCATTTTTGAATTGACCTGTATAGTTATCTAGCCAAATGATATATCTATCCATAGAAATTTCATGCTCATGTAAGAAATCAAAATAATTCTCGAAACAATGTTGCACAAACTAATAAGAGTGAGATCTATCATCACTCATATAAAAATGATACTCTCTAATAATCTTTCGATTATCTTTTGCACTATCAAGGGCATGTCTATATATTATGTTATGATATAATAGTGCCAATGGGAAAAGTCTCCTTGCACATTCTAAATTGTTGATCCAACCATTGAGACTTGTGACTATGTCTTGCATACTTGTAGAAAAGATTTGCCTTGAAATCTGAAATAAAACTAGCCACAGTGATATCTTTTCCAACCAATTCACATCTAGAGCTCTCACCCACACTCTTCAATGTGTATTTTACTTTTTCATATACCTTTTTTTTCACTATTGTCTTTCCAAGATCGTATTCGCACCCCTCATGGAAACATGTGTCAAACTCAGATAAGCCACCACATTCTAAACACTTATCATTTAAGCAAGAATTTCTATAAAAGAAACAACTATCAATTCTATGACATAAAAGTTGATGTAGAAAGTCTTTTGATGATTTTGGAAGCCCACGAGCACCACAATCCTCCTACATTTCTTTACTATGCAAAGTAGAACAGATGGAGCATAATAGTTCATGGTGCATAGAAAACTCAACATGATATTTGCAACAACATGTATTTCAAATTTTGAGTGGCACATAATAAAATGGCTTTGAAGATTCAAAAGCCCTTTGTGATATATGAAGACTTGGATGACTCTCTCTAAATTGTTTGAATAACATAGTCTAACTTACCTCTAAATAGTGTTTAGGATGTGGCATGTGGTCTCTGATGCCAATTCTCAACTTTAACACATCTTTAGCATTAGGTGATACTTGTGAGCTAAAGTACCAAAATTGTGTAATTTCTTCCTTCACATCATTGGATAGCTTCTTATCAAAATATGGAAGTCTCCCACCAAATGTCCATGTTTCATTTTGAAGAGCATCATCAATTTTCTCTTGTTGACTAAGTGCTCTTCTTAAAGTAGTACAATTTAGATTTAAATCAATACAAGTTTGTCTCATATATCTACCATTTCTCAAATGATGACTTACCAAAGAGGTTTTAATAACCCTTTGAGCAACTCTGTTATCCTTCTCCCTGCTATTTTTTCCAATGCTATTGAGAGCACTGAAAAGATTTTCCACAATAATGGATTTTCTTTCCAACTTTTTTTTGACACAAATCTTCAATTTGGAAAGCATAGGTCTCATATTTTGCATCTTAAATAAGTGGATGAAAAGTTGGCATTGCTCCACCACTGTCTTGTTGCCGAAAAACATCTTATATAGTCTTGAAGCCCATAACCAAATGGTTCTTTCTAAATTTTTCCCTTCCAAACTGGTAATAACCATTTCATCAATTTCAATTATCCAATTTGGTGTTCTAGAACCTTCATGTCTATTATAATTAGGACATATGTAAGGTTCTTGTGCATTAGGTTTCTCTAAATTGTCATGTTTGGCATGGTCAATTATGCAATTTACATTATGACCTGGTAACATTTTGTCCTTGAAATTTTTATTTTCTAAATTTTCAATTCTAGCATTATCATTTTCAATTGGTACATTTTCATTCCCCAACTGCACATATTCATTATCTGACTCTATTATTTCACCTTTGAGTAATTCATTGTCAACTTGACTGACATTTAACATACCTTGTCTTTTCCTTTGGTGTTCCATTTTGTCCCTTTCCCTATATATCGCAATGTCTTCATTGGATACATTTATTTTGCATTTAGCCTTTCAAAAACTACTACTCCCCATTCAGATGACAATATCAGACACTTAGGGTTATATTATCAAACATTTTTTGGTTGCTTGGGCCCCAAGATGTGACTTTTTGTAAAACTTCTGAAAAAGATTGCCAAAAATTGATGTCAGGTCTGCAATGACAAGGAATATTTGGGAAAAATCATGCCAGTATATCAAATATCTGATATCCACCCAAAAAAATTTGGAGGGAAATTCAAATTTGTGGGTTATGATATAATTCAAATTTGTGAGTTATAAGTTATTTGAATTATATGACTATGTAAAGATATAATATTATATAATATATAATATATACAATAGTGTAATGTAAAGATAAAAAATATAATAATATATTATGTTATTATTATTATAATCTATAAATATTATATATATATATATATATGTATATATATATATGTGTGTGTGTATATATATATATATGTCCCTAGGGGTCCTACTATGTAAAGATATAATATTATATAATATATAATATATAATATATTAATATATAATAATATATTATGTAGTTATTATTATTAAATTATGACCTATGTTATTAATATATTATAATATATAAATATAAATATGTGTGTGTGTGTGTGTCCCTAGGGGTCCTAGGACCCCTAGGGACATATTAGAATCGTTATATGGGTTGAAGGGGTCACAGGGTGACTTATGACCCCTTTGGACACATTCCATGAAGACATATGTCCCTAGGGAACCTAGGCCCCCTATAGACATATTAGAATCATTCATATGGGTTGAAGGGGGTCATAAGGTGACCTATAACCCCCTTTGACACATTCCATGATGACATGTGTCCCTAGGGGGGACCCCTAGGGACATATTAGAATCGTTCATATGGGTCGAAGGGGGTCATGGGGTGACCTATGATCCCCTTCAACACATTCCATGATGACATATGTCCCTAGGGGTCCTAGGACCCCTAGGGACATATTACAATCATTCATATGGATTGAAGGGGATCATAGGGTGAGCTATGATCCCCTTTGACACATTCCGTGAAGACATATGTCTTTAGGGGGACCCCTAGGGAAATATTAGAATCATTCATATGGGTCGAAGGGGGTCATAGGGTGACCTATTATTCCCTTCAACACATTCCATGATGACATATGTCCCTAGGGGTCATAAGACAACTAGGGACATATTAGAATCATTCATGTGGGTCAAAGGCTTCGACCCATTACATGACAACATATATCCTTAAGGGTCCTAGGACCCCTAGGGACATATTAGAATCATTCATATGGGTCGAAGTGACACATTCCATGATGACATATGTCCCTAGGGGTCCTAGGACCAATAGGGACATATTAGAATCATTCATATGGGTCGAAGGGGATCATAGGATGACCTATGATCCCCTTTGACCCACTCCATGATGACATGTGTCCCTAGGGATCTTAGGACCCCTAGGGACATAGTAGAATTGTTCATATGGGTCGAAGGGGGTCATAGGTCACCCTATGACCCCCTTCAACGCATTCCATGATGACATGTGTCCGGACATATTAGAATCATTCATATGGGTTGAAGGAGGTCAAAGGTTGACCTATGACCCCATTTGACACATTCCATGATGACATATGTTCGAGACATATTAGAATCATTCATATGGGTCGAAGGGGGTCATAGGGTGACCTATGACTCCCTTCGACACATTCCATGATGACATATGTCCTTAGGGATCCTAGGACCCATAGGGACATTAGAATCATTCACATGGGTCGAAGGGTCATAGGATGACCTATGAACCCCTTTAACACATTCCATGACAACATATGTCCCTGAGAGTCCTAGGACCCCCAGGGACACATTATAATCATTCATATGGTCACCTATGACCCCTTTCAACCCATTACATCACAACATATGTCCCTAGGGGTCCTAAGACCCCTAGAGACATATTAGAATCATTCATATGGGTTGAAGGGGGTCATAGGTCCCTTTGACACATTCCATGATGACATGTGTCCCTAGGGGTCCTAGGAACCTTAGGGACATATTAAAATCATTCATATGGGTCAAAATGGGTCATAGCTTTACCTATGACCCCTTCGACACATTCCATGATGACATGTGTCCTTAGGGGTCCTAGGAACCCTAGGGACATATTAGAATCATTCATATGGCTCAAAAGAGGTCATAAGGTGGCCTATGACTGCCTTCGACACATTCCATGATGACATGTGTCCCTAGGTGTTTGAGGACCCCTAGGGACATATTAGAATCATTCATATAGGTTGAAGGGGGTCATAAGATGACCTCTGACCCCTTTTAACACATTCCATGATGAAATATGTCCCTATGGGTCCTATTAGAATCATTCATATGGGTTAAGGGGGTCATAGGTCCCTTCAACACATTCCATAATGACATGTGTCCTTAGGGATCCTAGGAGCCCTAGGGACATATTAGAATCGTTCATATGGGTCAAAGGGGATCATAGCTTTGACACATTCCATGACGACATGCCTAGGTGTCCTAAGACCCCTAGGGATACATTAGAATCATTCATATGGGTTGAAGGGGGTCATAGAGTGACCTATGACCCCATTCGACACATTCCATGATGACATGTGTCTGAATCATTCATATGGATCGAAGAGGGTCATAGGTTGACACATTCTATGATGACATATGTCCCTAAGGGTCCTAGGACCCCTAGGGACATATTAGAATCATTGATATGGGTTGAAGGGGGTCATAAGCTGACTTATGACCCCCTTGGACACATTCCATAAAGACATATGTCCCTAAGGATCCTAGGACTATTAGAGACATATTAGAATCATTCATATGGGTTGAAGGTGGTCATAGGGTGACCTATGACCCCTTTTGACCCATTACATGACAACATATGTCCGTAGGGGTCCTAGGACCCCTAGGGACAAATTAGAGTCGTTCATATGGTTTGAAGGGGGTCATAGGGTGACCTATTACTCCCTTCAACCCCCTTCAACCCATTACATGATGACATATGTCTCTAGGGGTCCTAGGACCCCTAGGTACATATTAAAATTGTTCATAGGGGTCGAAGGGGGTCATTAGGTGACCTATGACCCCCTTCAACACATTCTAAGATGAAATATGTTCCTAGGGGTCGTAGGACCCTTAGGGACATATTAGAAAGATTTATATGGGTCAAAGGGGGTCATAGGATGACCTATGACCCCCTTTGAGCCATTCCATGATGAAATCTATCCCTAGGGGTCGTAGGACCCCTAGGGACATATTAAAATCGTTCATATAGGTCGAAAGGGATCATAGGCTGACCTCCTTCGACCCATTCTATGATGATATGTGTCCCTAGGGGTCTTAGGACCCCTAGAGACATTTTAGAATCATTCATATAGGTTAGAGGGTGTCATGGGGTGCCTTATGACCCCTTTCAACCCACTCCATGATGACATGTGTCCCTAGTGGTCCTAGGACCCCTAGGGACATATTAGAATCGTTCAAATGGGTTGAAGTGGGTCATAGGTCACCCTATGACCCACTTCGACCCATTCCATAATGACATGTGTCCCTAAGGGTCCGAGGACCCCTAGGGACATATTAGAATCATTCATATAGGATGAAGTGGGTCATAAGGTGACCTATGACCCCCTTTGAGACATTCCATGATGAAATTTTTCCTTAGGGGTTCTAGGGACATATTAGAATCATTTATATGGGTCAAAGGTGACCTATTACATGACAACATGTGTCTCTAGGGGTTCTAAGACCCCTAGAGACATATTAAAATCATTCATATGGGTCGAAGGGAGTCATAGGGTGATCTAAGACCCCCTTTGACCCATTCCATGATGACATGTGTCTCTAGGTGTCCTAGGACCCCTAAGGACATATTAGAATTATTTATATGGGTCGAAGAGGATCATAGGGTGACCTATGACCCCTTTCGACACATTCTATGACAATATATGTCCCTAGTGGTCATAGGACCTCTAAAAACATATTAGAATCATTAATAATAAAAAAATAAAAAGGAGAAAAGAAAGGAAAAGGAGATTTCTATTTTTGAGGCGCATAGGTGGCGTAAAAAGAAAAATAATAAAAATAGTTGTCATTCCATTAATCGAGGTGTATAGGTGGCAATTTAGAAGTTTGTGGAAAGATCCTTAAATCATGTATTTAATATTTGTTGGGTGCTTAGTTGTATTTGAGTGGGAATTTAATATTTATTTAAAGGTAGTTGTATTTACCTTTTATCCCACATTGGTTGTGTTTGTAATATCTTGGGTTAGAAGTGCCTATTTAAGAAAGGCCTATTATCATTTGTAATCAAGTTCGAGAAATGGAAGCTCTTCTAATGGAAGTTGGAGAAATAGAAGCTCTTCGGATGTAATTTCTTGTAGAAGCTCTTAGAGAGAAAATATCTCTTATATTGTAAGAATTTGGAGTCTTTTCATTTGGAGGATATTATAATGAATTTCAAGTATTAATGGAATTTTTATGAAGCATTTTGTCATCTCTCTCTAGCTCCATATTGTTGCATTTTGGGTTGTGAGTTGGTACGGGTGGTGTGGTCCGTCATCAGTGGTATCAAAGCAGGAGTTCTTGAGTGTGTGGACAGATCGCCGAACGTGAGGCAGTTTGCACCAGGACCTTAAGTGGGTGAAGTTTGTCAAGAAGTTCTTGATTGTGTAGACAGATCACCGACTGTGAGGCAGTTTGCACGAGGTTCTTGTGTTGCATGAGATTCGTCTTCTAAAGACTTGATTATGGAGAAGAGAAAGAAGAAGATGAATTTTCTGATTGGATGGATTCTGAGGATTCCTCGACTTGAGAAATTTAGAGCAAGAAATCAACAATTATTGCTAGTTGATTTGTAGAAGCAAGTGAATGAATTAGAAGCTGAGTTGCAGAAGAGAAGAGCATGTCACCAGAAAAGAGATGTTGATAATTCCTTGGATGTGGAAAAGAAAGATGATCCAGTGGAAGAGCAAGTGGATGAAGAGGAAATCATTTGCGAACCTAAAGTTGAAGAAGATGAAAGACAAGAGGAAGAGCATGAAGATGGCAAGATTTATGAACCTGAAATAGAGCAAGATGATTTGAAGATTGCAACAATGGAGGAAGAATATAGTGCCTTTGTTGGAGATCAAGCAGGTGGAGTAATTACGTGCATTGTTGACGACATAAAAGAGGCAAGCGAAAATGAAGATGTCAAATAGGTAAATTTTTATGAATCATGGGATGTTGTCTTTGATATGAGTTTAAAAGATATTGATGATGGTTTGCATGAGGATCTTGTTAGTCATGTGTGGTATGCAAAGGAAGATTGGTATGGTGTTGTTGGGTTTATTACAGGTGTGATTAATTCAACAAGATTGGATGAGGAAGAGAGATTTCAGCATCGGATACTTGTTCTAGCTATGTGTTGGAGGAAGAGGAAAAAAAAATTATGTCAACAATGGCTACTTCATTTTGTGAATCTATATTCACAAACTTTTTCCTACCATGGGAGTCGGATGCAGGAGCATCATGCATCAGCAAAAAAAAAGGTGGAAGATTTGCATGTTGGTTTTCTTGTCCTGTTGAGGTGGAAGCTTGTGGTGAAGATGAAGATGGTTGTATATCTTTCTTTTGGCGTTAAAGTGTGGGACACACTTTTCTATCTACCAAGGGAGTCTGAGGCAGGAGCATCTTACATGGGAAAATTAAATTATTAGAAAAAAAAAAAAGAGGGAAAAAAAAAAAGAAAAAATAAATTTGGTGGAGGAGAGAGAAAGTGACGAAAATTAGAGGAGAAATAATAAAAAAATAAAAAGGAGAAAAGAAAGGAAAAGGAAATTTCTATTTTTGAGGCGCATAGGTGGCGTAAAAAGAAAAATAATAAAAATAGTTGTCATTCCATTAATCGAGGTGTATAGGTGGCAATTTAGAAGTTTGTGGAAAGATCCTTAAATCATGTATTTAATATTTGTTGGGTGCTTAGTTGTATTTGGGTGGGAATTTAATATTTATTTAAAGGTAGTTGTATTTACCTTTTATCCCACATTGGTTATGTTTGTAATGTCTTGGGTTAGAAGTGCCTATTTAAGAAAGGCCTATTATCATTTGTAATCAAGTTCGAGAAATGGAAGCTCTTCTAATGGAAGTTGGAGAAATAGAAGCGCTCTTCGGATGTAATTTCTTGTAGAAGATCTTAGAGAGAAAATATCTCTTATATTGTAAGAATTTGGAGTCTTTTCATTTGGAGGATATTATAATGAATTTCAAGTATTAATGGAATTTTTATGAAGCATTTTGTCATCTCTCTCTAGCTCCATATTGTTGCATTTTGGGTTGTGAGTTGGTACGGGTGGTGTGGTCCGTCATCAAGTTAACATAACCCTAATTTACTAATTTTTCACTGCCACTTAAGGCCATAGTTTGGTACACTATGATCCTGCACATACCCATTTCAACTATTGATTCCAGCAAGACAATAAATTCAAAATATACACTATTTTCTTCACCTAATTTAGTATTTATTTATGATATTATGATAATATAGAGGTCATACTAAAATAGTACATATCTCAAAATTGAAATCATAATCAGATCAATCCACATGCATCAAACAACACAACTATGATGTATCATTGAACAAGTATGATAATACATGAAGTAGGTTTATAATAGAAATCAAAATTAAATAATAGTTGACTGAAAATATGTCTTTTGTTCATTTGTTTGTATCAATTCCATTCTTTTGTGCACTCTTTCTCTATGGCACTAGTTGAATCAAGGGTGTTGATTGTTCATCACTTTGAGCACCCTCCTTGTTGTTCTTTCTCAACTATTGAAATTAAAGGATAGTTTCTTGTTGAGGGTTAGGAATGATAATTAAGTCATTGGGTGCACCAAATAAATCATTATTTTCCTCTCAGTCCTCTTCATTTTTAGTATCTGGTAGGTTTGATTCTTGGGCCTCCTATACACAACATAGATTAGCTTATTAAAAAATATAATACCTATAATAATATTTTTGCACTAACCATACAATATTCTAGTAAAATTACCTCAAATTCATGACCAATGACTAATTTCTCTCCTCTACCTAGCATATGTTTTATAAGGCATTGAAAACCATGCAGTAAGGCATATTTTAGATCCTAATCTGATGCTTCTTTTTGGAATTGGTGCACTTACATGAATGAATAAAACTAAATGCATAAGATATAATGTTAATTCATAAGTTTTTTATGACTAAGTTTTAAGTAATAAAAAATACTATACAAGAAAATTTTCACTTACCAAGCCACCGTGAATGCTATTGTACCCACCATATCCTAATTTGTGGGATCTAATGCTCGACACCCTAGCTTGAGTTGCCTTTTCTGTATCTCAAAGGCATCTTTTAGTTCCTCCTTATGTAGATGGAAAATAATTTGGATTATTATGGATTTTCCTCTCAAATTTGGCATCTTTCACAAGTTCATCCCATGTCACTTGGTCTTTGATCCAACCTAGACGTGGGTATTTAAAATCTTTTGTCAACTTTGACCTTAAGTTGTCTCTTTTAGAGTGAATATGTTTTTGTGCAATATCTAGAATGCGTTCCTTATAAAATCCAAGATCTCCAAATGCTAGTATGACATCTTTAAATAGTTGATCATTGTCAAAGTTGGACTATTTTCTCCAATCCACTTGATTAGTATTGCCAAATATTTCTTTTGCATGACGAAAAAAGAAATGATAGAATTTTAGCCCCATTTTATCCTTCAAGACTTCTCCTTCTGAGGTGAGCAAGATTGTAACTTCTTACATTCCTTTTGTAGTCACTGAGGATATTTTTGTGGTCTTAGGGGTTGAGGTAGATGCCCCTATAGCTACATTAGTTAATTTTTCATTAACTTCCTATATTTACAATGAGATTGTGAAATTATTGAAAATTTCACTTGGCTATAAGTGCTAAAGAGGTTCACATAATAAATAAATAAAAGATCAACATAGTGTTTAAGAGAGATAAAAATGATAAAATATTACAACTACATAACAATGAATGATATTTCTTGGTTTGTTCTATAAGATAATGAACACCTACAAGAAAGGAAAATAGATTTGTAGGGTCTTGATAAATAAGGATAATGAAATATACTTTTATATGGAGCTAAATGTGCATAATTGTATTAGACTAATAGGAAGAAAAAATTCATAATCAGCAATGAGAGATCCATTTTTACTGAGAACAT
Source organism: Cupressus sempervirens (assembly GCA_028749045.1). Lineage (NCBI taxonomy): Eukaryota > Viridiplantae > Streptophyta > Pinopsida > Cupressales > Cupressaceae > Cupressus > Cupressus sempervirens. The sequence continues at coordinate 772,593,733 of CM053789.1, forward strand.
AAGAAGGGTAGCATTTGGATATGAGATGTTAAGCTAAATGATATGCAGTATTAGAAGTGTACATAGTTCAAAAGAATCCTCTATTGAAGGTTGTATAGGATCTCCATTAAAAACTTGTCTTCTATGTTTGTCTTGTGGATTATTATACACAAATGGTTTTAGTAATATAATATCTCACAGTATACTACAAGCTGAAAATGATTTTTTCTTTATACTTGTCAACATTACTACATATGCTAAATAAGGAAGTACTTTACTTCTATGAATATTTGTGCTGAGAAGAATATGTTTTATTAAAAAATCCTATGAAGGTTGGGTAGTATATTGAAGGAAGGTCTACAAGTGGGCTAGGTCATTAGGAGGGAAGGAATCCCAAGGAAAGGACTTATGAAGAAAAAATATATTAAGTAATGACTATTATGTGAAGGCAACAAGATGACAGTTTTCAATACTCAATTCCTCTTGTTATGGTGTTATAAAACTATAATAGTAATTGGTGAGATGATCATTTTGTAGTTATAAGGTCAATATTCAAAATTAAAACATATCTACTATATAAAAATTAAAAATTTTAAATTAAAAATTAATCCATTGTATTAAAAAATAAAAAGATAATATTTTTAGGTAGCTTTACCTATTCATCTAAATTATTCCCTAAACTCCCCAACAATTTCCTCTCACATGTCTCAATTTTCTTAAGTATCTCTTTTCTAGTTTCAACAACGTCATTGGTATCTGGTAGGAGCCTTAATATTTTTTATTGAGATTTTATAAAATTCCTCAAGGAAACATTCTCAAGTGTTGGTGGTAGAATTCTAATTGAAACCATAATTAATGGATTAGATGCACTCCTCTTAGGGGCATGGATTTCTTCTATAATAGGAATACTAGGAGAATCCACGTTTGATGTAAAGGGTGTGCCAATAGGTATTGTGCTTGATGCCACTCTTGTGATAGGTGTTTCTAGTGTAGATGTAGATGAAACGTGACATCTTCTTGAAGTATCCTATAAGGAAAAACTATAAGATTTGTACTCAAGGAAATAAGAAAATCAAACCTAGAAAAAAATAAGATCAAAATGTTACCTTATGCATAATATTGGGGGCATTGGATGACATAGTTGGATCTTTCATTCCTACAAGTTTTAGATATGTCATGCATTCCACAAATATAAATTAACATAATATAGTATAGTTGATAAGATAATATTTTTCCTCTGTCCATTCCTTAAGATCTCAATCATAACATTTACAATCAATGAATTCCCCATGGTAGAATCTTGACCACCCACAGGAACATTATTAAAGAATAACATAATGACATAAAATGATAAAATATAGATTAGAGAACATATAAAATTGATATTAGTAACATAACTCAAATTCACTAACACATGAACAATAAGATACATATTTTTCATTATGATTCAATATATAACAACAAAAAAACAATATTCGACTTCCAAATTTTTTAGCTTTATGATATGGTCTTTCTTTCACCTATTTGTTAATTGTATAAAGTACATAGGTGTTGATAGTGCTAAGTCTTAGAACAAAAAAGTGTCTTTCAAGTTAGTTTCTAAAGAAGAAAGAAAATGAAACAACTTATCCAATTGAAAAAAAAAAATTCCACCCACCTCGTCAAAAGTAGAGAATCCAAGAATCAGATACATGTTTCATCATACCAATCACTTAAAACATTCAAATTACTTAAATTTCATTACATGTTGTCTATATTAAAAATAATAATAATAAAGCTATAAATATTTAATTATATTTCATTGAATATTCACAAAAATGTTCATACGAATATGATGATCAAAAAATGTCATTCTCACATAAAATATCCTCATCTGATGATGTATAAAGGGACCATCATTGATGGGCTCTAAATCCACAAATAAATTAATTCCATTATTTCCATCATAGACTTCGCCTTCAACTACAAGTAAATAAAAATCAATAAAATCATCATCTTCATGGACTTGATGCCCATGTGGTTGCTCATATCCTTCATATAATTCAATAGGCTCATCATGATTTTCCTCTTGGTCATACACATCATTGACAATAAATTTTCCATCATCACCATCTTGGTCATCTATGTCTTCAAGGGGAACTTCTACATCTCCAAGTAAATCATGATTTGCTTCATCTTCAACAAATGGTACTCCTCATCCTCTTGGATCATAATCGATCACAAATGACCAGCTAGGTTGTTCTAAATTTGGAATTTGAAAGAGGATAGTTTTTTCTTCACCCAATTTTACAAACTTGTACCACTTAATGTGAAAAAGAACTTTCTTGAAAGATATAAAATCAAGCTCTATGATATCCTCCAATACTCCATAATAGTTAAGTGTTCTTGTGATTGGTCACCTATCATTTGCATGTGAACAACATTCCACCTCAAATGATGCTAAAACTCCCCAATCATAAGTTTGTCTCTTGTCATTAATCCTTTTTATGTAAAAATGATGACCGAAATTCCACATTCCATTGTAATACATTACCTAATAGTAACTTATTAGATGAAGAATATAAAAGTTAAAAATAAATTTACTAAATGAGTCAAATATTTTAATATAAATGTATCTTCTCCCCATTTCTAGATCCTTTAAAAAAATCCATTTGTTGTTGTGTCAATCTACTCTTCCTCTTTGTTGCTTCATGCTCAATATTGGTCTTTAGCCAATGCCATGAGCATTTATCATCTATCAGGCCATTTTATTTTAAGGCTTGCTAGAATTCCTCAACATTATTTGGAACATTTCTATTATATATATTGGCCCATGCAATTTCATCCTCTTATTTATTTTGTTAAGTGTACTTCTCCATTGATTCCAACATAAAGTTGAAATTTTATGCAACATAAAAATGCAATGATTCCCACACATTAGCATCTATGATGGAAATTAAAATTATTGAATGTATTAATAATAATTTAAAGTTGTATTATAAAAATAACATAAAAATAATTACTTCCAACATTTTCATGTACCTTGTATCCTCTTTGAAGTCCCTTGACCCTCTAATTTTTCTCCATCAAATGATTGAGGTTGTTTATAATCCCATAATCATGGTGCTTTGAGATGCATTGTGGGTAAGTACTCACTCAAATGAACCATTGTCTCGAAAACCATGTATGCCTCAACCACGGACCTTTTGGGTTGAGTCTTTTGACTCACAAGTTGTTTTAAAACCTTCATATATATCTCCACTAGGCACGTTGTCTGAATATGAATAGGACCACATAATTCAATCTTCTCTACTAGGTGTATAAGGTAGTGTTCTTGATAATTGAAGAAGCTTGGAGGGAAGAGCATTTGAATATCACACATCAAAAGTGGAACATTCCTCTTCAAATAATTAAATTCATCTTGATGTATCTCTTTAGAGGAAACCCACCTTCATTTATTATTTTGTGTGTTATAAGGAAGACTTATTATGTGTTAAAAAATAATAGTATAAATATATATTAAGATACTACAAACACAACACTTCAAAGGATAAGATTCATGAGAGAGTATGCATATGATGGATTCAAAATAACTCAAATATTTTGATAGTGATGGGGACACAACCCAACAACCAGAATAGACACAATAGAAAGGGGAAATTATATTAACTGAGAAAATAAGCTGGTACAAACAGTGCAGAGAAAATAAACTCAAAACATGCCCTGCGGGCTTACAATAGCATAAATCTGGAGAATATTTCTCCTTTTAGCACCTCCTCTCTAGCTCCAATCCGAACTGCCTTTTACAATGCCAGAAATCTCCTTAAATAGACCCTAGAGGGTTAAGGACTAGGAGTACATTCTAGAAAGTGCTAGTAGGCATCCACCGACAAAATAGAAGGTTCCGGAAGCTGCGTTAGAAGTCGGTGCAATTCTAGAAGAATCCAGAAACGGTAGCCGAACTTCCGGGAGGCATAACTTTTGAACCGTAACTCCGATTGACGAACCGTTTACATTTTTGGAAAGCTCTCAAAGCGCTCTATAGCCCTATGGACAAGCTTCGCTCGTCCCCCATTTCTCGACCCTTTTCAAGGTCATTTAATGCCCCAAACCTGACTCTGAAGCATTCTTAGGGGGTCTCCAAAACCCGAAAAACTGCAATAACTTTCAAACCGTGGGGCCTTTTGACCTGATTCTTTTTCTGGAATGCTCTAAATCTCGATTACATTCATCTGGCCAAGTCACACCTTCTAGGTCACCAAAATGATGGTCAAATTGCATGCTCCTATTTTTTCAGGATTTTTAAATGCACTGATAGTTGAACTATGAGAGTTGGAACCTTTATTTGAGCCAAATGGGTATCCAAAAATGCAAAGACATAAAATAGAAACTAAGTCTAAGTACATTTTTTTTTGGTGACACAGGATTGCCCTTATACCTCTGGATGCTCCTACATCAGACACCCAGGGTAGATTGAAAAGTGACCCTGTCACTTTATGGATGGTAGAGGAAATCCCAAATGGGAAACCTCAGCTGCTGAAATCCAAGTTGAGTCTTCGATCGGTCGTCCTTTCCATTTGACCAAATACTCTTCATACTGCCTGTTTCTGGTACTCCTACCCACACGATGATCTAGAATGTCTTCTATCTCCTCCTTCTTAGAAGCAGGAATTGGACATGGCTCTAAAACCAGCTCCTCATCTGCACCATCATCATGATACTCTATCAAATCTGCAATGTTGAAAATGGGAGAAATGTGAATACCCTCTGGTAGCTCCACCTCATATGCATTTCCTGAGTTATGTTTCTTCAAAATTTTGCAAGGGCCAAATTTCTTCATTTTCAGCTTGTTGTAAGTACCAACTGGAAATCTTTCTTTTCGTAAATGCACCATGACAAGATCCCCTACTTGGAATTCCTTATGTCTCCTCCTTGCATCAGCCCTAGCTTTATACTCTTGATTCATCTTGATAATGTGTGCTTGAACCTCCTCATGTAGATGCTTGATGTGTTCAGCAAATTCCTCAGCTTCAGCACTTGTTCTCTCCCCTTGTTCTATCTTCCTCAATTCTGGTGCAGTCCTTGGGCTATTTCCATATACAATTTGAAAGGGTGATTTTCCAGTACTCCTACTTACAGAGTTATTATAAGCAAACTCTGCCTGTGGTAGAATCAAATCCCATCCCTTGGGCTTATCTCCAACTAAACATCTCAGCAAATTGCCCAGACTTCTATTTACCACTTCTGTTTGGCCATCAGTCTGTGGGTGATGCGTGGAACTGAATTTCAAGTCTGTTCTCAACTTCTTCCATAATGTCCTCCAAAAATACCCCACAAATTTAGTATCTCGGTCAGAAACTATACTTCTTGGAAGACCATGTAGTCTTACCACCTCTTTGAAAAACAAGTCTGCAATATGGACAGCATCATGAGTTTTGTGGCATGGAATGAAATGTGCCATTTTGGAGAACCTATCAACCACCACGAATACTGAGTCATTACCCCTTTGGGTCCTTGGCAATCCAAGAACAAAATCCATACTTATGTCCTCCCATGGCCTTGATGGAACAGGCAATGGCTGATATAGGCCAGTATTTTGACTAAACCCCTTGGCAACTTGACAAACCTGGCAACTCTGTACAAAATTCTTCACATCCTGTGTAATTTGAGGCCAAAAATAATGTTCTCTAAGAATGGAAATGGTCTTATCCCGACCAAAATGTCCTGCCATCCCTCCACTGTGTTTCTCCTTAATCAGATTTTCCCTCATGGAACTCCTTGGAATGCACAATTGACTACCTTTGAACAACATGCCATCCTGAATCAAATAGTCTAACCACTTGGTTCTATCTACAGCAACAGGTTCTTTACAAGCTTTCCATGCTTCAGCAAAATTAGGATCCTCAGGGTACAAATTCTTGAGTTCATCAAACCCAACTACTTCAACCTGCATTGTTGTAAGCAACAATTATCTCCTACTTAATGCATCTGCAACCCTCTTAGATTTTCCACTTCTATGCTTTAACACAAATGTATAACTCTGCAAGAATTCTACCCACTTCATATGTCTCTGATTCAACTTACCTTGGCTATTTAGGTACTGTAATGCCTGATGATCAGTATACAAAACAAATTCCTTTGGCAATAAATAATGCCTCCATTTCTTTAAGGCCTGAACTATCGCATAGAACTCTTGATCATAAACAGAATACTTCTTCTTTGCATCATTCAATTTTTCACTAAAATATGCAATAGGCTTACCTTCTTGGCTTAATACAGCCCCAATAGCGCTACCACTAGCATCACAGTCCACCTGGAATACTTTTCTGAAATCTGGAAGTGCCAATACAGGCTGTTCAGTCACCTTCTTCTTCAACAATTCAAAACTTCTTGCAGCTGTTGCAGTCCATTTGAACTCTTTTCTATCCCCTCTTATTGTATCAGTTAGGGTTGCACATATGCCACTGAAATTCTTAATAAACTTCCTGTAAAAACTAACCAGACCATGAAATGATCTTACCTCGGTAGCAGACCTTGGAGTAGGCCATTCCAAGATAGCTTTAACCTTCTCTGGATCCATTTTGAGTCCTTCAGATGATATAACAAATCCCAAATAGACTAACTCCCTTTTTGCAAAGACACACTTCTTTAGATTAATTAACAGTTTCTCTTCCCTCAGCCTTTCAAAGACACTACGAATATGCAGCAAATGTTCTTCCAAAGTCTTGCTGAAAATTAAAATATCATCCAAATAGACAATAACAAATTTTCCCAAGAACTTCTTAAGTACCTCATTCATGAGCCGCATGAAGGTGCTTGGGGCGTTCGTCAATCCAAAGGGCATGACTAACCACTCATAAAGACCCTCCTTGGTCTTGAAGGCTGTTTTCCACTCATCTCCTTCTCGAATCCATATCTGATGATAGCCACTCTTCAGATCTATCTTTGTGAAGTACTGAGCTCCACTCAAGCAGTCCATAAGATCATCCATCCTTCGTAAAGGAAACCGGTACTTGATGGTTATCCTATTTATAGCTCGAGAATCTGTACACATCCTCCACTCTCCATCCTTCTTTGGTGCAAGTACTGCAGGTACTGCACATGGACTCAGGCTCTCTCGAATCAAGCCCTTCCTCAACAGCTCCTGAACCTGTCTATTTAGCTCCTCTGTTTCAGTAGGAGTCATCCTGTGAGCAGCCTTGTTAGGCAAACTAGCTCCTAGAATCAGATCTATCTGATGACTGATTTGCCTTACTGGTGGCAATCCATCTGGAACATTATCAGAGATAATATCTCCAAATTCTCCTAGTAAATATGAAACTTCCAATGGTATTTCACTACTACCTTCTTTATCTTTCCTAGGAATCAAAGCATAGCACATACGCTGATGTTTCATGCCATCTAAAAACTTCCTTCCATCAACAAGACAAATCCTAGCACTGCTACATACCTTTTCACCTTCCTTTTTCATGGGCTTCAATTTGTGGCAAACTCCATCCTTTGTCAGAGAGTATGTGTTTGCATGTCCATCATGTATTGCATGTCTATCAAACTGCCAGGGTCTACCCAACAATAGATGGCAAACATCCATCGAAATAACATCACAAAGAACTTCATCATGGTAACTCCCAATTTTGAATTTTACTAAACATTGTTCACTTACCAGGACCTTATGATCATCTTTTACCCAAGAAATCCGATAGGGCTGGGGATGTTTCTCCCTCTTGAGCTTCAGCTTAGAGACCATCTCTTCGGATACCAAGTTATCAGTGCTACCACCATCAATGATCACATCACAACATTTATCCTCACACTTGCATCTGGTACGGAACAAGCTCTTCCGTTGTCCTGGTTCATTTTCACCACTTAGTAGGACTCTTTCATTTACCAAGGTCTCTCCTCTTTCTGCATCCTCTGAATGTGATGATTGTGCATCCTCATCCACATGAGCAACCCTAGCTTGGCCGTCAGCTCTCCTATCTGTCCTTCCTTGTCATTGAGGGCATTCAAAGGCACGATGACCTTCTTCATTACAATGGAAATAGGTACCACGGAAGCCTCCTCTTCCTTGTCCACGTCCTCTACCTCTTCCTCTTTGATTTCCAAAGTCTTGATCACGGGAGCGGTTGAAACCCTCATTCCTCTGGTTCCTGCTAGTACCCTCATCTTCATTTTTCTTTTGAGTTTCATTGCGGCCTCCAGATGATCTACCGCTTCCCCTTCCTCCTTGACTGTGCCCTCTTTGTCTTCCCTCAAACCTTTTACTCAGCTTTTCTTCAACTCGTAGGGCAAACTGGTATGCTTCTTCAACGCTGGTCATTCTTACCAGACTTAGTTCCTCCTGGATGCTAGGTCGTAACCCACTGATATAACGAGCAACCTTCTCCTTATTTGCTTCTGCATGCCCCGCTCTAATCAGGAGTCGGTAAAACTCCTCTGTATATTCTTGGACTGATCTCCCTGCTTTCTTTAACCCATGCATCTTCTTAAACAGATCAAGCTCGTAGTCCACAGGAATGAACTGCTTCTTCAATTTGTCCACCATGCGATCCCATCTTGTGATCTTCTCCTTTCCTCTTCTAAGTCTTTCCAGTTGAACCTCTTGCCACCAGATTTTGGCATGGCCTTTTAGTTTGGCCTTTGCAAACTTAACCCTATCTGGGTCCCTTATATCCTCATACTCAAAGTATTCGTCCAGTTCATTGATCCAATCGATCAATTCATCTGGTTTCAAATTTCCCGAAAATATACCCACTTCAATTGTAGGTCTTTTTCCAAACCTAGAAATGGCCCTAAAAAGCCTTTCCTCTACAGGATTCAGAACTTCCCCGTCAACTTCCATTACTTCCTCTTCATTGTCATCCTCACTATTGTCATCTGCGGCAATATTTGCTCCTCTACGAAGCTCCTCTTGCAATGCTTGTACCTGTCTCTGGAGGGCTCTAACCTCCTTAGGATCAACAGCTCTGGCCCTTCCACCACGCTCTCTTCGTGGAGGCATCTTCTAACTTGAACCCACAACCACACAGTCCTGGTGCAAACTGCCTCACAGTCGGCGCTCTGTCTACACACTCAGGAAAACCCGCTCTGATACCACTTGATGGGGACACAACCCAACAACCAGAATAGACACAATAGAAAGGGGAAATTATATTAACTGAGAAAATAAGCTGGTACAAACAGTGCAGAGAAAATAAACTCAAAACATGCCCTGCGGGCTTACAATAGCATAAATCTGGAGAATATTTCTCCTTTTAGCACCTCCTCTCTAGCTCCAATCCGAACTGCCTTTTACAATGCCAGAAATCTCCTTAAATAGACCCTAGAGGGTTAAGGACTAGGAGTACATTCTAGAAAGTGCTAGTAGGCATCCACCGACAAAATAGAAGGTTCCGGAAGCTGCGTTAGAAGTCGGTGCAATTCTAGAAGAATCCAGAAACGGTAGCCGAACTTCCGGGAGGCATAACTTTTGAACCGTAACTCCGATTGACGAACCGTTTACATTTTTGGAAAGCTCTCGAAGCGCTCTATATCCCTATGGACAAGCTTCACTCGTCCCCCATTTTTCGACCCTTTTTGAGCTCATTTAATGCCCCAAACCTGACTCTGAAGCATTCTTAGGGGGTCTCCAAAACCCGAAAAACTGCAATAACTTTCAAACCGTGGGGCCTTTTGACCTGATTCTTTTTCTGGAATGCTCTAAATCTCGATTACATTCATCTAGCCAAGTCACACCTTCTAGGTCACCAAAATGATGGTCAAATTGCATGCTCCTATTTTTTCAGGATTTTTAAATGCACTGATAGTTGAACTATGAGAGTTGGAACCTTTATTTGAGCCAAATGGGTATCCAAAAATGCAAAGACATAAAATAGAAACTAAGTCTAAGTACATTTTTTTTTGGTGACACAGGATTGCCCTTATACCTCTGGATGCTCCTACATCAGATAGTTTGTAAATGGTTAACATGACATCACAATCAAAGGTGGTTGGTATTGGTGCAAGAAATGCATACTAGAAGACCATTTACAAAACCAAGTTAAATTATGCCTAAATTTATTCTATCACTAAGATAAATAAATTTCTAGTTATGTTAAAAATAAATGTAACATTCTACAAAGTTACCTTTATCCAATTGTGCAAATAATGTGTTTTTAGCCCTAAGAACTCTAACCCATCTCTTGTGAATAAGTTCTTTAATGTTGCACCAAAATGTAAAGGAAAACTTGTTCTAATCATTGTATATTTTGTTTCTCATTTGATGCAAAAATCCATGGAGCAACATCAAATGAGTTTCTTTCATGCAACCACATGTTTGGCATAATATTGGCAACTTGGAGATCCTTTTGTAACTTTATTTGTGCTTCGAGGTTGGTTCCATTAAGATGTTTCCACAAACACTCTACCACATTTTCCCTAATTTGCATAGTATCAAATAGGTGGGCTATCGAAAAGTTCTCATAATATGGTAATTTGTAGAAAATAGATAGTCTTTTCAATCCTAGTGAAAAACATGTCCCTTCTTTTTTGTCATATAGTGATTTCCACCTAACAGGGGTCATCCTTCTTGGCTTCCTCATTTCAACTTCTTTTCCATTGAACTTATTTTTCTCACGCACTCTATAGTGATGATTTTATGATAGAAATTGTCTATACTCATCATAAATAGTTTTACTAAGATCCTTTGATTGCCTATACCAAATCTTTGGCCCACATGATGGACAACCATGTTTCTCCTTTATTTGCAACCCTAAAATAAATATGGAAACTATAGTTAGTAAATAATAAAATGAGAAAATTAATTACAAATATAATTTATAATATACTACCTCAACAAATGGAGAGTCCTAGGGCATCATGAATTATCCAGATAAGGATCACATGAAAAATGAAGTTTCTATCATTGATAGGTCTTAATACTTCATGCATATTTATGCCATCCCATAATTCACAAAGCTTGTCAATAAGGGGCTCCATTTATACATCCATATCTTTTACTTGAAACTTCCCTACGCAAACAAAAAATTTATAATAAGAAATTAATTGAACTAAAATATTCTTATTTAATCCTCGAGAAAATACTTAACTTATAGGTTATAGCACCTGGTATGATAAGGCTTAACATTGCATGTTCCTTTTTCATAGCCATGCAAGGAGGAAGATTGTTGTTAATAATTAGAACTAGCCAAACAAAATATGTTGTTCTAAGATCTCAAAAAGGATTGACACCATTCATTGCTATAGAAATTCCTACATTCCTCGATTCATTTCTTAAATGTGACCATTTTTCTTCAATCTCTTTCCAATGCTTATTATCTATGGTCATACACATGACACCATCTTGGCTTCTTGCTTGTGCTTGATAATTCATATATTTTGCCAACTCCTTACAATTGAACATCCTTTCAAACCTTGGCTTTAGTGAAATGTGTCTTAGTGTTTTATAAGGAACCTTCTTGGAAACTTGATCTTGATGATACCTATCTATGTGACACATTGGGCATTTTTGCAATTTTTCATTCTTTCCATAATAAAAAATATGGTCATTTAGACATGCATCATATGTATTGTACTCCATAATTACAATGTCTATCATCACTAAAGATACTTCTCTATGTGAATGAGGCAGCTTATTGTCCTTTGGAAGAATCTTGTTTACCAAAAGTCTACATAAGGTAATAAATAATTTTTATTAGATAAGTATACACAACACTTGAAAATCTTAAGACATCTAGTACATTAATTCATAGGAATATCAAATACTCCCTTAATAAATCCATAAAGTATGTGTTTATCAATCCATGTGTAACCTTCAAGTTCAACAACAACATATATGTCGCTAATATAGAAGTATTTGCATTTGAGAAAAGAGGTTTCCTAGCTAATTGAGCTATGGGAGAATCAAGAACCTCTTCTAAAGACATGAAGAAGTCTTGGATAAATTCATTAATGCCAAACTCATTTATCTGTGAAGTGTTTTCATCCATAAATGTGTCTTGGTCTTCATCTTGAGAGGCTATTATCAGTGACATCTGCAGGTTCTTCAAGAATATTAGGATTTGGAAGTAGCTTTTATAAAAAAAATTAAATTAATTGATCAATAATTGTGTGCTAAATAGTATGCATATTATTAATTATAAGAATACCAGTTTGTTAGTTATAGTATACCTCTTCTACAAAAATTCCATACTTCAATTTGTGGGTACGAATAATTCTTCATTTCTTGAGTTTTCTATTTTGGCACCTTTTACAACTACAATATATCTTTTTATTGAAGTATTCATTTTTCCATAGAGCAAGTCTTGCTACTCATTCATCTGAATATTCAGATGAAGATGATATGTTATTTTCTTGAATAGACTATGTATCATTAATAATAAGAGTACAATGTTTAACTTGATTCACTTATTTTTGAAGAGATCATAACCTCTTAGATCTATGATAGAATTTATTAGCACAAAAACTTACAAATAATTTTGAACTTTGAAAAAATGGGGTTTCAAGTGCATATATATTTGCAATGTAGATGCATAGCATTAGCATTGGAGGTCAAATAAATTTTGTTCTTAAATTGTCTTCATATCCATACGTCTATTATAGTATACCTATTATATATAAATTACACAATTCAATCTATGGATAACAATAAACTCCATTGCTTCTTTAGTTTCCTCTTTTGATGGCATTTGCAAGTGCAACATATCATTTCATTGAAGTAATCATTTGTACCTAGAGAAGTTCCTTCTCAAATTCACTTGAACATTGATGATGTTTTTTTTCCCTCAATGTAGTTTGTACTACTAATGATAAGAGTACAAATTATAACTTGAGAATTACATTTTTTTCAATAGAATGAGACTAATACAACTTCAAAAAATTTAAACTTTGAAAATGTGGATTTAAGGTGAATAACCCAATCTTAATTCTTGTATGTCTCAAGTAGTTTAATATAATATGTTAGAATAATTCGAATCATTATTTAATTAATCTTTCTCATCAAATACCCCTAGCTTTGTACTATGGTAAGATTTTTTTTTGAATTGTTTGCTAGTTTGAAGGGTTTTAGTGATTTCAAAAAGAAGATTAATATAAGTTTCTCTTAAACATATTATTTTTCATTACTAACCATTTCAATCTTTGGATTATAATAACAACAAGAAATATTATTCTATGTGCTACCTATTAAATGTACTTGAGTGGTTTCATTTGATTAAAATGATAATGCAAGTACAAAAAATAATGACATAAATACCTGATCTATCATTTTGTATGAATACCAAGAAGACAACCTAATAGAATGATGTAAAAGCATTTTGATGCTAGTTAGGATTAATACATAAGTAGATAATGAAACATTAAATACATGTATCCCAAAAAAGTAGAACTCACCCAAAATAGCAAAAATGAGAACTTTTAAAAACATAATCTTCAAGTTTACCTTTATAAGAACCCTGAACAAACCAAAAACAAATGAACAAGGTGAAACACAGTTTGAACAAAGATAGTTCTTAAAGATATCATACAAAAAACATGTCACTTGAGGCCTCTACTCTAAACATAATCTAAAAGTAACATATAATAATTTAACATATTAATTGATTTTTTCAATTCATCAATAAAAAATAAACATTAACTATTGGTTAACAAGTGCCACATATTGGCTTAGTACTTGACTTTAATAGTATTAATTTTAATTTTGATATAAATTTAGTTGTAATTTTATTATATATTTATTATATGTATCAAATATATTAATGTGTACTTTCATAATTATATATATTTTATATATAATTGATTTTGTACAATCATATAGTTGTGGCAAATTGTTCAAATTAAGAAGAATCAAATTTGAAAAAAAAATGTATTTTTATAATATATTATTTTTGAAATTTTATAATATAATATTAAAATTTAAATAATGATGATTGAAAGAACTATTTATTAAATATTAGTAGTGGATGAATGAAATAAATAGAATATAAAACATTTGACAATGGTATTAAAAATTTTAATATAATAAAATATTATAAATCTTTCAAACAAAAGTTGAAGAATTGGAGGGAATAACACTCACCTAAGGGTTGTAATAAATAATTAAAGTAAATGATTAATATATTTATAAAATAAATATTTTAATGTATTTCTTTATAATCAAACAAACCATTTATAATAGTTCTAGAAAATAAGAGATATAAATAATTGATTACATTATTATAATATATAATTTTATATTCTTAAATCTATATACAATAATTGAAGTGTTCAAAAATCACTTTGAACAAAATAGATAACAAATGTGCTAAAAAATAGAAATAAGAGAGACAATACAAATATTCTATAAAATGATACTTCCCACAAACTCACAAATTCCCATATAAGACTCTAATCAATTCATCGAATTAAAAACTAGAAAATTAATATATATAAATTTTAAAGTTAAAAAATTGATAGGTATTTCTTCATACAAATAATATTTATAGAAAAATATCGAATAAAATGAATTTTTTTTGGTAGAATAGAAGTAATTTAATGACAAGTTAATGTGAGTAATCCAAAAACTGACACAATAGTACTTAGCCTACGAGCAAATACTAATCAATTGAGTACAAATTTTCAGAATTTTATACTTGGGACTTGATCTATATAATTTTTTTTTTTTTAATATTATAGTTAGACCATTGTATCAATCAATCATATGTTGCAAAATACTATATAAAATAAAAAATAGCGAAATATAATTGGATGAAATGAGGTGCCAATAATGGACTGTGAAGATGAACATATAAAATACTACTAAGAAGCCAAATAATATTGAAATTGTCACAAAAAATAAGCAACAAAAATAGAAGTTTCAATAAGGAAAAATATTGTTCTCATTGTTTTTTACTATAATTTTTTCTATTTCTCTATTCTAGCACTTGCTGCTCATTTGATGTGAATTCTCTTGACTCAATCCTTATATGGATTTAATGTATAGTAACTCTATATTATTTTGCAATTGATTTGACTCTTTTTTGTGAAAAAATAAGAAAGCTATAACATTTTTGGTGAAAACTATTTCATTGTATTTTGACTATAATTTCTCTATTCTAGTACTTTCTGCTCATTTCATGTGAATTATCTTGGCTCAAGTAATATAGATATTTAAAGTAGAGTGACTGTATTTTTTTTTGAAATTGGTTTGACTATTTTTTGTGACAAAATGAGAAAGTTACAATATTTTTCATGCAAATTATCTCATTATTTTTTGAATGTAATGTCTTTATTCTAGCACTTGCTGCTCATTGCATGTGAATTTTCTAGACTCAAGCCCTATATGGATTTAAAATAGAGTAAATCTACTTTGTTTTCTAATTTATTTGACTCTTTAAAATTAAAAAAGTCACAACATTATTTATTTTGGAAAGTCTCTAAAACACTTTTTTAACATTAAGTGAACAAAATTTAATAAATCATGTTTTCTATGATTCCAAGGCCTAAAATAAAAATATAGTATATTCACCCAATGTACCAACCATTTAATAAATCACATTTCCCATGGTTCCATAATCATAAGTTCTAGTTGGAAGCTTCATTTGTTCATTTGTTTGGGCAACTTCCTCATTCTGTTCCAAGTATTAACCAAGGTCAAGTCCGTAAATATGTACTATTGATGGCACATCAGAGAAAACATTAACACTAGACATAGATTTAACAGTATTTCGGTTAGTTGAATCTTAGTGTAAAGCTTTTTTTTTTCCATTTGATTCAATATGCTCATTTTCATGAAAATCATACTTTAGTTTTCAATGCCTTTTCCCAATTACATATTGGTAGCCACTACATCAAGATTGCTTTGTTGTAAATGTAGAGTACATTTCAGTCTTATAAATAAAAGTTTGCACAAAGAAAATCTGGGAATCAGATTTAGAAGATATATAGTTCAAATTAAAATGTTGTTGATTTTATTCATTAAAAGTTTAAAAGTAAATAGTCTTTTTTCTGTTACAGCTGATATAATACTATCAATGGAGTATAAATTTCAACATTTAATTGTGGTGGAATGATTTAGAGTTGCAACAGGTCATTTGATAATAATAAAAATGTCATTAATTACTCAAAATCTATCATGACTCATTATTTTCAACATGTTTTATTAAGACTTAGTATGTTATTTGACCTTTTGACTTGGACTATGATTGACTATGTAGGACTCGACTTGAGTCAAATACCTTAAAAACTTTTATTGTTGATATTATTGGATGGGTAATTTAAATATAATAATCATTAGAATGGTCACAATATGTTGATCTTATGAGATTTTGACATGATGGTTAAAATTGTGATTTCATTTACATGTTTATATCTGATGATGTATGTTGAATGTTTTAAAATTTGTATTTAAGATATTATTTATGTATTATGATTATGACATTACTGATGCAATGGGTGATGTCAAGTTTGTGAGTGTGCAGGTACTAAAGGTGAAAGAGTGGTTGAGGTAGAGGAGTTTAGCTCCTTGATAGGGTTGACCCAGATTTTTTATGGTGTAGTCACACAAATAGACTTAGTTTTATTTTATTTTAAATCAAGTGTTTTGACTTTTAATTATCTAGATGGATTAAAACAATTTGTTATATGTATGTGTAGCATAAATGATTAAATAAAAGGATTTGAATATTATTCTTTTGAAAAGTTATAAGTTTAATCTTAATAGTTCATTGAAGAGTTAAATAGATAATAAATAGTTGTTTTATTTCAAAATTTGGAAAAGGGTTGAAGTGGTCATGTTTTCGATAGAGATAAATTTGCTTAATTGAAATTCATATATTTTTCTTCATGCCAAGCGATAGTTGTAAACCATAATGAGTGGAAAATAAATTGATTGGTAATAGTTTAAAACTTATAATCATGATGACATTTGGAAGGAATAAAGGAGAAACTACACCAAAAAAAATGATAACTACAAGTATGATCAGGAAGGGAAACAATTTTTTTAGAGGGAAGGCAACATTTAAAAGAAAGAGGTTGAATTGAAAAGGGGAACACTTTTTTCTGTTAAAAAGGAGGGGGAACATTTTTGAAAGAGGAGGGGAGAAGACATGCTGGATGAAGCAAGGAAAGTTAGAATTCTTTCTTAAAAAATACAACAAGGTGAGGGGAGACGTGCCTCTAATGTAGGATGATTTGAGAGAAGGAGAAGGCACAATTGTGGGAGAAGACACAAATTTTGTTGGTGAGGTAGCAGTTGTGGGAGAAGATGACTTAACTACAAGTATGTGTTTGTTTACAATTCCTATTTCTCCCAATGCTCTTTGTAACCATTATGATAAACTGGAAAATGTTTTACATCTATATATGCACTTGAAAGTTAGAAAACATTTTCTATTTAGTGTTTTATATGTTGCTGAAAATTGTTTATCATGATTGATTTAATGATAAAAACATATTGCCAGTTGGGTTGAGAAATGGTTCAAAAAATTTGTTATCAATTTCTTATGAGAGATAATAAATTGTGAGAGGCTGCAAAACGTGTATGCCATAGTTGTTTTAATTGAAGGTTGAAAAGGCTCTAATTTTTGAATTTGATTGGGACAAGTTTTCATACCAATTTTATCTTAACAATTTGAGAAGGAGATGTGATTTATATTTTTGTTTAATGATGGCTTTTGTGATGATAAGTTTCTTTTTGTATCGTGTTTCCCACCTCTATTTTTAATCTTTTTGCAATAGAAATTAGTTTTCTCCTATATGTGTGAATACGTGAAAATGTCTGGATTTTTGTTTAGTTTCATTTGTCCAAAACCAATGTTGTAGTGCATTTGGAGGAAAGCTTAATCAACAATTAGCAAATGTTCGACAGATAGAGAGCATTGAATGAAGTGATATTCACTTGCTGGCTAAAAACTTATGGAATAAATTGCTATATTGTTTCGGATCTTTGTTTCTCACACCTGAGTGTGTTTACCCCATATATTTATTTAAGTTTTGAGAGCTTTATTTTTGTCTCATTGGGTCAAATGTTAAATTCATTCTTCATGCTTGTGAAATCTAAGATTTTTATTTTACTATGAATTTAATACTTTTGTATTTGTAGTCTTGCAAATGAACTAACCTAGGTTTAGATACCAACCAGAGAGATCTTATACTATAGTTATATTTCAAACTCTAATTTAAAATCTTGAGATCTAAAATTGAATCTATGTGTATATATAATTGTATCTTGAGATATTTTGTGCATATGTAGGTATTGAATCAACTCTCATCCTTATAAATATTTTCAAATGGTTGCATTAAAAAAAGAACCTCTAATAGGTATTTTTATGAATATAATGTTTATAGTTAATAATTTATTTTAGTTGTAAGAAGTTATCTCATGAGTGAGATGTTACCATTTTTACATTAAGGCATATTGGGGATAAATTTTGATTCTTTGGGAAGGATGTTGAAATGTGGAATCAAACAAAAGGGTAATTAAATGGAAAATTTGAATTTTTTTCATTAGAAATTACCTACCAATCTTTTACACTAAACTAGTTCATGATGCTTGGCCAAGCTCAGTAAAATATTTATGCATATGATTGAGATGCATTGGTTATTTATATTTTTCCCTCTACCACATCATTGTGTATGTTTCTACTAGACATGTGTAAGTAGATTAGGCACAAAGGCTACACCAGATCTTTCGTATCCAATTGTGCTGAGTTGCTAGCCTTCTCGTGTGAGGTTTGAGTAGTTCTTAATTGGAGAATTTTAGGAAGCTAACCACTCCATGGTTGGGTGATAAAAGTACCTGTACCACTCTTCCCTCTCATGATAGCGGATAGACATTGTTCCAATGGCTTGAAGATAAGACTACATGTAGATGGACACTAAGGTTCGATGACATATTATTTTATATGTTTTATGTTATATATATTTTATATCATATGATGTACTAATGTTATATTCATGTTCGAAATGTTGGTCAACATAGTTTTGACAAAAGATGTCATGTTCATATGATTCATTTTTAGCATTTATGCTTTGATTTATTTATAGTATCGACATGTGGTTGACATTGTAATATCAAATGTATTTAGAAATTTTGGTGTTATGTATTAACTATTGTGATTCCATTTTTTTTCTTGACTAGATGTCAATATGTATAGTTTTCGTCTAAAATTGGACAATGAATAAAATCATCAATTGACTTTTCAAATTTTATATTCCGCATCTTGAGGTTGCTTATGTATGTGGCATGTTTTGTGGATTTTTGGTTCTTACTAAATCTAATGACTTTTAAGCATCTACCTCATAAGTTTTACTGAAATATCATTCCCTTGAAGAACAATTAAATCCTCAATATAAGGTGCAAAATTAGACTCAACTCTTTGGAAAGCACTATGGTATGGGATAGAGGAAGAGAAAACTCTGGCGAACTTTTAGTGGATACAAAGTTGTAAGTTATAGAAACCTTTGTACATGAAAATTTATACATAAATATTTGAATCGTCTACACTCAAGTAATTTAAGTGGTTTCTTATCTATCTTTTATTGTTGCATATAGGTCCTCTATTTTGGTGACATTCCTAGTAATTAATGATGATAATATGGTTATCTTGTAGCTGCCTGAGGGCATCAATTTATAGGTAGCCTAATGTTAAAATGTATACAATCATATTTGGAATGTTTGGGATGGTTAACTAAACTAATTCCATTTGAATGCTTTAGGTTGATGTTGGGGACATTGAGCAGTTGGTGCATTTGGAAAGATTGTGGATATCTCAATGTTTAGTTGTGAGGATTTTTTTGTAAAGAATTGCATGGACAAATATTTAAAATATGGATGGAACTAGAATAAGGTATAATTCCATCTAATAAACTTCTAATTAGAACAATTTGGTATCATGTGATCTTGGAAACTCTATAATCAACTTCTAATTAGAATAATTTGATAGAATCAAGTTGCAAGTTTAACTCTCTTTTCTTATTAATGTTTTCTTCATTCTCAAAATGATATATTCTTAGTCTATGATGAGAAGTTATGTTCACCTCTTGCACAAAAGAAAGGGTCTTTGGAAGAACTTTTTGGATTTGAACATTGACATCAATTTCATTATTGGGTATGGTTTTCCACCCTACATGACCATGTATGTGCCTTTGAGATTCCTCTATATCTTTTCTTCTTTTCTTATGCCTTTTTCATGACCTATTTCCTTATGCCAAATAAAAAGAATATTTTAATGTCATTTTTGTTATGGTCATTTACTTTTCTTAGAATGAAGTTAATTCAATTAATTATTTTAAACCTATTGTGAGGAATGTGAAAGGGGAGACCAAACCATTAGCAAAATTGATTAATGATTTTAGTTGGGGATCGATCCTATTTTTGGTTATTATATATGTATTGTTATGGGGGGTCAAAAAAAATAACACTTCTAGGGAGTAGTTACACTCAAGACTTGGAAAGGCATTAAGTGTGAGTGTGGGCATGTCAACTTGTGGTTTTTTTGAATCTTTCGATTCTCCTGCAGAATTTCAAAAATCATAGGCTTGAGTTCAAATCTTCAGGCATGGCACTGACTATATATGCAGGGGAAGGTGAATGGCCATGAAAGGATCAACAAAATGATTAGGGAAAGGTGTTGATAACCAACATATTTTCCCAAGTTCCTTCTATTTTTTACAAATTATTGAATTTGTTGTCTTTAAATTTAGAATTTAAGGCAATAAGGATATGGTTTAGCTTCTTTGCTTTTCTGTAACTCTGTTTATTGAAAAATAAAAATAAATCTGTTTAGCTTCTTAGTGTTTCCATAAATAAAACTATAATTTAAGGCAATATGAATATGGGTGCTCTACTTCCTGGGTATCATTCTTATGTCAATTTGGGGAGAGTGGAAGGAAAATGGCCATGGAAGGACTGATAGAATGCTTATGCAAAAGGAATGATATGTCCTTGTTGTTTATTACTCAAGAATATTATGAGAAGCATGAGAAATTTTGATGAGAAGTCCTTGTTATTTACATTTTAATGGCATGTTACAACTGACACCATACTTAATGGCATAGATTAAATGTATGTATTAAGTGTCTACATTTTTTTTCAAAAGCATGTTTAATTGTATGCTTATATGTTGGTAGTGCATAGTGGAAATATGAATGTGAAAAATAAATCTGTACATGTTGATTAAGGAATGTTGATGATTTTCTTTCATACAGTAATTTGGTTATCCATGTTGTTAGTGAATGGTGTTTAGAATATGATTTTATTTAACCCCACATTCCATTACTACTCTTAGTTTTACCTGTTTAGACTTCCTCATTGCCAAGTTGGGTATCTTTCATGTCAAGAAAGATTCTAGGGAAGCTTAATTGCTTCATGGTAGGGTGGTAAAGCACTCCTACAATATTCTTGTCCTTATGTTCTTGAGCATGTTCTAGAGCTTATTTTAGCTTGGTCATCCTGTCTAAACTATATGATATCTAGCATTTGGTAAATGTATTTCTTTCAAATTTAATGAAAATGAGAATTAATGTTGACTGGTTAATATTCAAAGGACCTTGACTCTCATTGAATTTCTTCATTGTATTAAGAATGTTGATGTGGCATTGGTTTTGTAGGAGTTGTCTTTACTTATAGTATTAGAGCTCTTGGTTCCACACTCAGGCCTTGAGTTTAGTATGCTAGACACACAACTGTATGTCAATTAGCTTAATTAATGTTATATGAGTCTATGACATGGGTTGCATTGTGTGTCTTCCAGTTATGATTACTTTGACATAGAAGGATGAGATGCTCCTTATGAATGTCAAGATTTTGGGTAGACATTGTATTCTTTTAAAATAGTATCAAAATAAAATTTTATGGAGTGATTGGTAATTTGCATACCTCATAGGGGTATTATTATATTTTGATTTAAATTATATGATGGTATAATATGCATGTTTTTGTATTATACATGAAGTATTTATTTCTTTGCATATGTGATGCAAGAAGGGCATGGATTTCTATTAACTGTTGAGATAATCAAATGATGGCTAACTTTTACACTAGGTTATCAGTGCCCATGATTCAAGATTTGGCTTTTGATAGCAATGAAAATGTCTTTTTTAATTATGTAAATTACATGTGATGCAAGAATTTATTTTAATTTTATGCTAGATTGATGAGGTTCATTGAGTAACCTAGTATGATAAGTAGGAAGAACATGGATTTCATTTGCAAAAGTATTGCATGTTCCATCATTTAGAATTGTGTGATTAACAAGATAAATTGTATGTGATGCATGTAAAATTTGTTTATGTTCTTAACATCCCTTAGACACAAGGTGTCGTTAAACATCTACTCCCTCTTGGTGACTAGTGAGAGTCATTGAGCCTTAAGTGAATTGATTTTTCATATTATTATGTTCAATTTTTTGAACTTGGATGTGATGAAGGACTAGCTTGAAATTTTATGTTCTTTGTGACCACCGAGTCACCAATTTCTTATGTGACCTATTTACTGTAACTCTTGCTCACTTTTATTTTTGGTTTTGTACCTCCTTTTTGGACTTTGACTTGAGAATAATGAATCCTTTTTTCAAGATTTCTTTGATCTTTGAGGTGGATAGGTTGTGTGTGTGTATTTTGATGATGCTAGTCCTATGATTTGAAAGTGATGTCATCTATCATGTTTAGTGTGGAACATTGATAGGATGTTGAACTGAGTAGATTGTGAAGAACATGTCATTCTTTATTTTGCATTTATTTTATTTTGGAAATTTTACCTTCTAGTGTGGGTGCAAAATGTGGACAAATAGGGAGCTGTAGAAGTGATGCTTTCATTTTCCACACTACCTGTTAGTGTAATATTGGCACTATGCTTTTGCCAAAGCTATGTTTTGCTTATTTCATCTCCCTACCACATCCATGATTATGGCTATATGGGCATCTATGGGGTTAGACATATATGTGAGGTAGTATGTTTCATGGCTACACCAAATACCTCATGTCTTTAGCACTATATAGGAATTACATAGTTGGGAATTCTATGTGTTAGGTAGGATTCCAAGAAAGTACCTTTTTTATTACTAGGGCATTTTCAGGTTGGGTAATTCTATGAGTTACGTAGTATCCCAAGGAAATTCTTATTGGTAATATTTGGGCATTACAGGGTTGGGTATTCTATGAGTTAGGTAGGATCGCAAGGAAGTGTATTGATTCATGGCTGAGAAGAAAAGCACCTCAACCATATTTTATGTGATGATTGAATGGTGTGAAGGTCACAAATCACAACTTGTGCTTATATGTTGGTTAAGCACACTATGCTAACAAGTTGGGCTCTAGGACCTAGGTCACTTAATTGAAAAAAATTTGGATTTACTAATCCTTGTAGGTGATTGGTGACCATACCTAGATGATTTACTTAATTGCCTAGATTATATGGTAGATGGCATTGCACTTGTATGATGTGCTTATTGTTCTATGTCTGACATGTAGGTCAATATGTTCTATGGTACTGCACTGAGGTATGATGCTTTAAATTATACTTAATGTATTTATTAAAACATGTATTTTGATGGATGGATGACATGTAGGTCAACATCCCTAGATAATTGCATGTGTTACCATCTTAAATGGATAATTATTTCCTAACCTTTGATTATGGTGACTAAAATAGTTGATGACTATTCCACTAGATTTTTCTTGTGCATTTATGTAGTCTTGCAGTTGATGATGTGGCAATTGCTTAGTAGGACATGGTTCTTACATACAATGAAATAAATTTTGACATGTTGGTCAACTTCTTGAGTATATTCATGTATGGCATATTCATATGATGATATGTGTTTTTTTGACAATTAGCTTGTAAAATGTAATTATTAATGTATCTATCATTTCGACATGTAAGTTGAAAACTAAAATGAAGTTCCATAATCAATTCGAACTATATCCATTTGTTAATTCAACTATGTGTAGTCAACTTTTGACTAACCTAACTTGACTATTTGGCCTATGTGATAAGTGTATGGAAATGTGGTCTTCCTATGAGAATGCAAAAGGGTATGTATAGATCCCCCTTTTATCTACTTCTGATAATATTTTTGTATTGATGTTATGTATATGTGATGATCCACCATGCATGTGAGTTCTACTTTATAGAAATTAGTTGACTCGTTTTATTTAGTCAACTTGGTTGATGAATGATAATCGATGATTTGGTCATATTGAGTTTCCTTTTTGGACTCCTAGTCAATATGTTGTTTGATATAGACTTGGTCATTACATATTTGACATAGACCTTTGGTCGATATGTCTAATTGGGATTTAGTTTTATTATCTAACAATGAAGAACTTTGGGTCAATGTTGCTTGATACATTTGATTAGGTGACCTTTATATCATTTATTTACTTATCATATTGGTTAGATATATGTCATTAATTTTGAGATAAATGATGCATAATGATGTAAATACATTTCAACTTTTGGAAGCATTTAGATGCATAATGATGAGTAAATGTTAATGATTACATTGATGATGTTATATGTGCATGCCATTATATTTCATGTTGAATTAGATGATGATGAATTATATGTAATGGAATTGCATTACTTGATTATGCTTCATGGACACTGACCTATTGATGTGGACAATTACTCAGTGATCACTACATGTTAGATGGTACATAAGGTGCATATGGTACATATAGTGTGTATGGTCAATTATTTATGTTACTCATGATCTAGATACGATTATAAGGTAAGTTTGGAATTCAAATATTAAGGGAACAATGTTGACTCTTGATAAATTAAATTTAATCTCCATGTGATACTAACATTGTGAATGAACTAAAAGTACTATGAGTATATATTAATGAGTATGGCAGGAAATGGATATGCAACATTTACTAGTGAGGTCAAATCCATGAGGATGCCAAGGTATTATAAGTAAGCATAGTATGTGTTTAACATCATGTGATTTTGAGGTGCAACTTAATTTTGAGAGTTCTTGAGATTAGGAAGTAATTAATTTGATATTCCTTATGTATTTAATTGATTTATGATATATGATAAACTAAAATTTGGTGTTGTTCCTATAATGTAATAGAGGGAATGACACATCATAAGAAAGGGGGAATATTTTAGGAAAGAGGTAAGTCTAACCTTATAAAACCATCAAATGGTAATGGAATTCACACACTCACATAAGAGAATGTTCATCAAATGATATATGTGTGTGTGTGTGTGTGTGTGTGTGTGTGTGTGTGTGTGTGTGTGTGTGTGTGTGTGTGTGTGCGCGCGCGCGCTTCAAGTGTGTATCTATCTTTCTTTTAAATGTGTAATACTTATACTTTTAAAAGTTGTGTGCTAATTTCATTAGAATGCATTCAAATGAAAATTAGGTTGCATTTAAAGACATAAATGTAGCACGTCTTATTATGAGTAATGAAATTTGATTTTCCTTATACATGAGTGCAATCCATATACTTTAATGCATCGATACAATGTATTTTTTTAAAAGGAGGAGGATGTCACAACCTGTTTCCTTATACCAAATAAAATGGATATTTTAATGCCACCTTTAATTGTTGTTATGATCATTTACTTTTATTAGAATGAAGTTAGTTCAATTAACTATTTTAAACCTATTGTGAGGAATGTGAAAGGGGAATCAACCAAATCATTAGCAAAAATGATAACTGGTTTTGATGATGGGCTTGCATAGTCAAAATGACATTAAATTCAAGTTAATGATTTTAGTTGGGGATTGATCCTATTTTTGGTTATTATCCATGTATTGTAATGGGAGGGTCAAAAAAATAGTGCTTCTAAGGGGTGGTGACCTTCAAGACTTGGAAAGGCATTATTAAGTGTGAGGAGTACCTACAAAGTTGCAATCTGGAGAGGATGAATGTGGGCATGTTGACTCATGGTTTTTTTGAATCTTTTGATTCTACCACAAAATTTCAAAAATCATAGGCTTGAGTTCAAATCTTTAGGCATGACATTGACTATATATGTAGGAGAAGGCAATGCAAATTCAACAAAGGTATTCATTGTTGCTAAATATGTTGGTTTCAAAATTAATCAAACTCCTATCTATGAGATGGGTGTAACAAACAAAATGCCAAAATATGCTAAGAGGAATCCTATTGGCAAGGTTCTAGTTTTGGAAACACCTGATGGGACAATCTTCAAGAGCAATGCCATTGCACATTATGAAAATGGGTGCTCTACTTTCTGAGCATCATTCTTATGTCAATTAGGGGAGAGTGGAAGGTGAATGGCCATGGAAGGACTAGAAGAATGATTAGGCAAAGGTGTTGATAACCAATAGATTTGCCTAGGTTCCTTCTATTTTTTATAGATTATTGAATTTATTGTCTTTAAATTTAGAATTTAAGGCAATAAGGATATGGTTTAGCTTCTTTTTGTTTTTGTAACTCTGTTTGTTCAAAAATAAAACTACAAGCCACTACATAAGCATTAGGCATTATCGAATTACTTAAACTTTATTTTAAACATGCTTGGACACTAGTATAGATTGATGATTAATTATTATTAATCCTCCATATTGTGTCATCTCTACATAAGAAAGGATATTAAACCCTTACAAGAATTTCTTAGAGTAAAATTGTGGTTCTTTATCTTTCATCTTGTGTCAAATACTAATTACCAAAATTCCTTGCCAAGACTCCCATTTACCATGAGCTTCACTAAGTCTTATGGATCTAATGATAAATTTTAATTTTTCCTTTCTTTTATAAAAATGTCAACCACTTGCATAGAAATAAACACATGGTTAATTCCTCATGAATAATTTCCACCTCAATGTTCAGCCAAGATTGTCAAATTGACATGTTAAAAATGAGGAATTTGGTATTGTTTTGAATGAGAATCTATTCTAGTAAATGTGACACTTTGCATGTTGTAATCTTTGAAGAAGAGCATTGCAATTATTAGAGAGATTTTTGTTAAATAATCTATACAGAACTTTAATTTTTTTAATTTTATATTCTATATAAGTCTTTTGCAAGTGAAATTTTTTGTGTATATGCCTAACATGTGTTGACCTAGAAGACTTTTAAAAGTGAGTATAGATGTAAACCCTCAACTTTGAATCACATATAGGATAACATGGTGGAACCTTCAAATCCAATAGAAGATCATAGAAAACCAAATACAAAAGAAAAAAGAAAAAAGAAAACCATCTACTACCTCTTTTAAATCTCTGTTATAGAGTAAGGCAATGGAAAAGATGAATAATCACTTGGAAACTCAAATATTTGAAGCCTCCCTTTATATTTTCTTGAGTTTATTAGCAATATATGTTAAGATTTACTGTCACTGGGAGTAGTGTTAAATGTTTTATGGACGTGACTATCCTGAATTGAATAATCATACTAAGAAATCATATAGAATTATCAGTAATTGTGATTTTGATTTTTATACATGGAACGAATGTTAAGGATTAATTATGAGTTAAGAATAATTCAAATAGTGGGCATTTTGTTACATTACAACAAATGGATGATTTCCTAATAATATATTATGGTAGGTGAGCATAACTTTGGGCATATTGTGTTGATGAACAATGAAATTTTATGATTATTTATTATGTTAATGCTTGAGTGAACCATGCATTCTTATTTGGAAAAATGATGCTCAAAATGGATGAAAGTCCACCAAGTTTTAGGAATTGGAAATATGCTTATGCTTGATAATCAGAAAGCAATGATATATCATTGTTATTTATTACTCAAAAATATTATTAGAAGCATAAGAAATTTTAATGACATGTCCTTGTTATTTACATTTTAATGGTATGTTAGAATTGATACCATACTTAATGGCATAGATTAAATGTATGTATTAAGTGATTACATTTTTTTTCAAAAGCATGTTTAATTGTATGCCTATATGTTGGTAGTGCATAGTGGAAATATAAATATGATAAAAAATAGATCTATACATGTTGATTAAGGAATGTTGATGATTTTATTTCATACATTAATTTGGTTATCCATGTTGTTAGTAAATGTTGTTTAGACTATGATTTCATTTAACCCCATATTCCATTACTTCTCTTATTTTTACCTGTTTAGACTTCCTTGTTGCCAGGCTGGGTATCTTTCACATTAGGAAAGATTCTAGGGAAGTTTAATTATTTCATGGTAGGGTGATAAAGCACTTGTACAATATTCTCGCCCTTATGTTCTTGATCATGTTCTGGAGCTTATTTCAACTTGGTCATCTTGTCTAAACTATCTAGTATCTGGTATTTGATAAATGTATTTCTTTCAAATTTAATGAAAATGAGAATTAATGTTGACTAGTCAATACTCAAAGGACCTTGACTCTCGTTGAATTTCCACTTTTTATGAATAATGTTGACATGGCATTGGTTTTGTAGGGATTGTCTTTACACCCTCATTTTTTCCCCATAAATTCCACTATACTTTGAAAATGGGTTTTTTTCATCGTTAAAGAATATCAACTATGGTCGTGCTACCTCTATGATTTTTATTATATATTCTTGTGTTTCTAGTATATAATCTTGCATTAATTATATAAATGACATAATTTAAAAGAATCATATATTCGCAAACAATAAAATTGATATAGGTATTTTTTTGAAGAACAAAAATTGACTAAAGTTATTTAATATATTAATAAAAGAAAAGTAGAATCTAAGCTAAGAGTAAAACCATCTCCCATAAAAAAAATACCAAAATTTATATATCAACAGAAAAAAGGGGGAGCCGAAGAATTGAGGATCCAACTAAGAGAAACCAACCTAAGGGAGAATGGGATGAAACTTCTAGTGCTTAAAAAAGAATAGTCCAAAAGGATAAGATTGAGATGATATCCACAAAATAGTGTTTTTTTTAAAAGAAGATTTTAAAGAAAACCATATGTCATACCAAACCATCTTATCAAACATCTCAATCCCACTATGCATAACCAAAACTGTAACATTCAATCAAATCACCCAAAAGTGTCCAATAATAAATTTCTAAGAATTTGATCTGAGTACAATTTCATACTTGAGAGTGCATTATATTGAAGAATGAATTATTTGAGTCCCATCAAAAATTAGCTTAAAGAAGTTTGGGTTTGGGGGTTTCCATTTAACATCCTTTCTAACATCGTACTTTGTCCTCCTTCCCACTAGAACTCCCACAAATGGAATACAAATCATAGATCAGCTATTTAAAATTTTGGAGTCTTGGGCTGAAAAGGTTGAGGACAAGGATTTGGAGCTACTATCATTAGCATCGACCATCTCTAAAATAGACAATTTTGCAATCTCAATAACTTGTGCAGTTGAGCTGATCTCCTTCCTAAATATCCTTTTTTTTCCTCTCCCATCATATGAACCAAGCAATTGTAGCTGAAATTACTCTCCAAATACAAGGGAAAAAAGGATTCCTTGTGGAGAAAAGGCCATTGGAGAAGAAATTGACAAAGTTGATGATGTAAGGGACCTTGCCAACCCAATTTTGAAGAGCCTAGTACCACCCCTACCTAGAAAAAATTTAACTAACAAGCATGTGATTTGTATCTTCAAGGACTACTCCACATAGAACACATGGGAATCTATCTGAGATGCCCAACCTCTTTAATCTTGCACTTGAGAGATTCCTATTATGTAGAGCTAGCAAGGGATAACTCTAAGAAAGCCCCTCCCCAAAAAATATATAAATTTGTGGTGAATCCAACATTACTTTTAGGGGAAAAAGTTAATTTCTATTAGTGAATTTTTATTTTGATGTCATGAAAAGTTTAATTGTTAGATGCGAATTTTCTTTGACCATTACAAAATTTCATAAAATTGAGGCAATTTTGTCCCTTTTGATACAAAGAGTATATATTGTATATGGAAATTTTTCCCATTGGTTGGAAATATATATATTGCATTAGGAAATTTTTCTATTTGTTGGAAAAAAATATATATCACATTAGGTGATTTTTCTCTTTTATTGGAAAAATATATATTTGATTAGAAAAAATTTTCTTTCTATTGAAAAAACATATATAATATGTTGGTGAATGTGGCTAGATGACACGTATGTGGAATGCCTTCTTGCATTTATGGCATGGTGGAATCTATTTGAAAAAAAATTATTTAATTGTAGACATCCTGCTCAGTGGTTGTCATTATCAGAAAAGTTGTTGATTGGAAAAAATGGGACTACCTGTGGAAGAGGGATCATTAAATGAAAATCCAAGCCCTATTGTCAACCTAAATTTTTCTATGGAGGATGATGAGGAACAAAGTGATCTTACTACCGGGCTTATTGCAACTTTAGAATTTTCTCTACTAATCCTAGGGACACCATCAAAGAGTTTGAAAAGGAGATGAAAAAGGCAGACCTTCAAGTGATGTTTATTGAAATGGGTCTCAACCCTACTAATTTTGAAGATCAAATTGCAAATGTGGTGGAGCAACAAAACTAGAACTTCAATGCTTTTGGGATGTTTTGAAGGATAAAAGAAGTGTTACACAAAGAATTTTCAATTTAGTTAGGGTTTTTTTTTAAATATTATTGAAAGTGTATGATTTTGAAATGTAACAGGTCGAAGCTTTGTTGCTTCCCTTTTTGAGGGAAACCACAACTGTTATTGGTATACTATAGTCTATATATGTGTGTGTGTGTGTGTGTGTGTACGTACATACATACATACATATATATACTTATACATATATATGTATATATATATATGTATATATATATATGTATATGTATATATATATGTATATGTATATGTATATATATATGTATATGTATATATATGTATATGTATATGTATATATATGTATATGTATATGTATATATATGTATATGTATATATATATATATATGTATATGTATATGTATATATGTATATGTATATGTATATATATGTATATGTATATATATATATATATATATATATATGTATATGTATATATATATGTGTGTGTGTGTGTGTGTGTGTGTGTGTGTGTGTGTGAAGATGAAATGTAAAGCAGGTGCAAAGCAAAACCCTTTTTGTTGACATTTGATGTTTTAGGGGGCATTGTGATTTTTTTTGGCTCTAGTTATTTTACAAAAATCATAAATTTACTTTCTAAATTTGTGTTAATTTTAATTTCTCTTTCTAATAAGCACTTACTAGTTAGTAGTAGTACATAGTACTTACTACACATGCTGCATGCGACTAGGAATTGATGTATGCAGTAATATATTTTTAGGAAATATTTCTAATATCATTTCATATCTCCAACATACATGTGTAAAAAGTAATATTCATTTATAGACTATCATCTATCGAATGATTATATATCAATGGTTGAAGGTTTCGTGCCAAACATCTGGAATGAAGGCTCGACCTTGTTCAAGTCTCCAAAATGGTGACACATTTCCTTCTAGCTTATACCAATTATAGTGGATAGTATATACATGTCTTTGTCACTATTAGTGGCATTCCCTTTTCCATCAACTTTTCACACATAACAACTTCTTTGGCACAAACTTGCATTTATGTTGAAGATTTGCTAAGATTTAATAATTTAAAAGAAATGAACTAGAAGTTAGATGGACAAATATGTAGGGATTCAGGACCATGTTTCATCCACTTAGCTTATTTATAGGCAATTTAGCTACTTCTTTCATCATTTCTCATCTCATTTTTGGTAGTCAATAGTCTAGTAGTAGGTATATACTTTTAGTGTTTATTTAATTCTGGTCTGGTTTACTTGGTGGTAGTCTGGTAGAGTGGTAGGTCTATCTTTGTAGTCAAGATGGCCACTCCAATTTACCTGACATGAAAATTGGAAGAGGAACAAAAGGCCTTTTTAGGTGAAGTCCCTAATGAAAACCTCTTGTCAATCTACAATGAGGTTGTTCCTACTATAGCTACTATTGTGAACTTCATTATTCATGCTATGAAAATTGTTCTAGGGTGTCAATTTTTGGAGAATGAGAATAGGTATAGTGTCAACACTAGCATTGCATCCCATTTTCTAGCGTCTTTGCTTGATCTCAAAGAAGCAAGGGTTGACATTTTGATGCTCTTGAGGAAGACTTTTAAAGAAGAATACTTGGGTGATGACATTGATATTATTGCTCATGTAGAATTAGGGGTGAGGATTGTTGGAAGAATGAATTCTGATGATATTCCTATGGGGGAGTATTGTAGATATGCTACTATGATGGTATGTTACATTCCTAAATGAGTTTGTCATGGATGTCAACATAGTAGTTCTCCATGGTATCTTATAGAAGAATGGCAAAAATATCAAGTTGGTACAGATGGCTAGTTGAATATTCTCACTATCTAAGGTTATGGGAGATATTTTTGAGTATCTAGCATATGCAATTAATGTTGGATGGAGAAATGATAAGTCTAGAAGAAGTTATGTAAGTTTTGGTAATGTTTATTCTGAGATAGAATTTATAGAGGCATGTTCTAGTAAACTTGTTCTATCTCTTAGCAGACTTGTTATTTTGAGAATCAAGGTTGAGGATGTAATGAATACATGTTGATGATGATGTGGCTAAGCTCACTTTTCATAATATTACATGTACAAAAAAATATTCAAGTTTTGAGGTAGAAGATTAATTTTATTGCTAAGTGTAACATGTTCTTAATGTGGTCCTATAATGATTAATTGAGAAGGTCTAATAGCAGACTCAAAGAATTATTTTATGGACTCAGTATAAAGGAAGGACATTTTCCTTTATCGTATGATATGGATATGTGACATGGAGAAGTGATTATAAACAACAGAGAGAACATAATGCAAAGTTGAGAAGAGCAGAGCAGAAGTGAAGGAAACTTCATTGCTAAGATTCTATTATGTGATTTGAGGTTTGATATTTGGATCTAAGGTTCATGACCTAGTCTACAAGGTTTGATAGTGATTCATTCAGTTGATAGAAGAAAGGAAAGAAAAACATAATAGTAAATTGCATGTTTGAGTAGTGAGCTCTTCTTGTAGTTTAAATTGTATGTTTAGGTAGTGGGATCTTCTTGCATACATTTTACTACAACTACTAATAGGTTGGAATCTCCTAACAAGGATTTAGAGTCTCCAAATAGGGATTCATATGTACTAAATGTTGTAATAAACTCCTAACAGGGTTCATCCTCTAATAATGAATATTTATATTAGTACATCATCTTGTGGGCCATCTTGTGGGCATCATTCTCACCAGGGCTTTCCCTTTGATCAAGGGTTTCTCTAGTTAATGTATTTGGTTTAATTATCTTTGTGCATCGTATTATGGTTGTTGTTTACTTTGGTTGAACGGTTAACTTTGTTTAAAGAAGATAAATTTTTTAATTTTTGGATAACTAATTTAACCCCTCTCACAGTTATCTTGGTGGACTATGGTTTCTAACAATTGGTATTAGAGCATCAAGTCCTTGAAGATAAAGTTAAACAACTTTGGGAGATCAAAGTTTGATGGAAAAAATTATGACAGCTAGAAGAAAAAGATGAAGATATGTCTGCTATGTATGGGTTTGGGATATTGGATCCTAAAAAAATTAGTGAAGACAATCATTTTTGAAAAGGATTTGGAAAATTGTACGAGGATGAAAGAGATCTTATTATGTGCGGCATTAGAGCTAAAGAAGCACTATTGACTGCACCTCCTAAAATTGAATACAATCAGGTAAAATCACTTATTACTTCACATTTGATTTGGAAAGCTTTGGAAACTGGTTTTGAAGGTGATGCACATTCTAAGAAGTTGAGACTACAAAGCTAGATTTGTGCATTTCAACATTCTAAAATGATGGAAGATGAATCCATAAGAACATATGTAGGCAGGATATCAAAAATTACTATAGGTATTAAATCTTAATGAGGAACTAAAGAAGATGATGTGGCTATATGGAAGATATTGAAGACTTTAACACCACCATTTAAGTCAGTAGTTCAGATGATACAGTTGTTGATATCTTGTACCAAAGGTTTCACAAAGGAGAAATTGCTTGGAAGACTTGAAGTAGTTGAGAATAGCTTAGAAAATCTAGAGAATTGACGAGAATAGAGACATCTTTCAGTGCCTTGAATATTTGACCTAGTTTAACCAAGGAGCACAAGTGCTAGAGGAGACTTTGCTAGTAGCAGAAGATTTGATGAGGATAGAAAGATTGAGGAAGGAGCATCCCTTTTGGTAAGAAGAGAAAAAGGAGGTAAGAAAATCTTTAAATGTTGGACTTGTGATGAATATGGTCATTATGCATCTTAGTGTCCTAAAAGAGAGAAAAAGTATAAAGGAAATTACAAACCTATAAGAGATAGAGAGTTTCTATATGCAAATGAAGAAGATGATTTTGATGAACAAGTAGTAAGTGCTAGTGATGATGAAATAGGATTTGTGGTAATTAAAGAAGAGAGTCCAGAGAAAGTAACTTTGATGTCACAAGTTGAAAATAAATCTAATTAGATAATTGGAAGTGTTTGTACACATCATATGACTAGTGATATGAACAAGTTTGTTGACTTCAAAAGTCAAGATGGAGGCATTGTCAGAGTTGGAAACACCGCAACATCTCAAGTTAAAGGTATTCGATCTATAACTCTTGATGGTAAAACTAACATTGAGGATGTATATTTTGTTGATGGTTTGAGGCACAATCTTTTGAGTTTTGAAAAACTAGTAAAAAAAGGTTATCAGTTGCAATTCATAGAGAAGGCATGCATGATCAAAGAAAAAGATGCAAAGGTAATTGGAATAGGAACTAGATCTAGATATAATGTATTTCACTTGAATCCTACTAAAATGACATGTTTGGTTGCAAAGGTAGATGATAGTTGGTTATTACATAAGATATGCTATCATATAAAATTTGACATTATTGTGAAGATTAGTAGTATGTTTGCATTTAGAGATTTTCCTAAGATTGTAAAACTTAATAACACAATTTACAAGGAGTGTGTTTTGGCAAAGCATAATAGAACTTCTTTTCCCAGCAAGAAGTTTACTACTATAGAAAAATTGAAGATTGTAAACATAGTTCTCAATGGTCCTACAAAGACTAAAGGATTCTAGGGTGAAAGGTATATTATGATTCTAGTTGATGGCTTTTCTAGAATAATGTGGGTTACATTTCTTAAAGAGAAACCTAAGGAATTTGATATGTTCAAGATTTTCAAGAAAAGAGTTGAGAATGAATCTGATATGAAGATTAAATGTTTAAAGTCAGATAGAGGAGAATTTACTTCAAATGAGTTTAACATGTTTTGTGAAGAAATGGAATCAAAAGATAGTTATTAACTCCAAGAACCCCTAAATAGAATGACATTGCAGAGAGAAGGAATAGATTAGTTGCAAAAGCAGCAAGAGCTATGTTAGTCAAGAATGATGTATCCAAGATGTTTTGGAGAGAAGCTAGGAATAAAATAGTCTATACTATATATAGATTTTAAGTCAAGAAAGATACAAACAAAACCCCTTAGAACTATGGTTTGGTCGCTCAGCTACAGTTAAATATTTTAGAATTTTTGGTAGTAAGTGTTATATCAAAAGAGATGATGATATTGGTAAGTTTGATGCTAGAAGCGATGAAGGTATATTTATTGGTTATTCACTGAAAAGAAAGGCTTATAGATGCTATAATTTGAGAACTGAGACTACGATGGAAAGTGCAAATATGAGAATTGATGAGAAATTTAGGATACAAGAAAGAATGATTGATTACAATTCAAATGATGATGTTGTGACTAAGGCAAGGAATGATGAAGTATTTCTTGAGACTAAAAATGATTTGTAGAATGAAGGAGACCTAAGGCAGGAACAAAGCTCAAAACCTTTAGTAGAGCCAAGAGTTGAGATAACAACTCCTACTTCAGGAAATAATATGATAAAGAATCACCCATCTGAGAAGATCATCGAAAGAAAAGATGAAGGTGTGGTGAAAAGAAGAAAAGTCAATAAAGAACTATGTTTGATATCTCAAGTTGAACCTAATAATGCAGATGAAGCATGCAAAGATAATCATTGGAAACAAGCTATGAAAGAGGAATTGGATCAAATAGTAAAGAATGAGACATGGGAACTAATCTCTAGACCAACAAAAAACAATGTGATAGGAACTAAATGGGTATTCAAGAACAAGATGAATGAACAAGACAAAGTTGTAAGGAACAAAGCAAGATTGTTATGTAAAGGTTATTCATAGAAAGAAGGAATAGACTATGATGAGACCTATGCTCCTGTGGCTAGAAAAGAAGCAATAAGATTATTCTTAGCCTATGTAGCACAAAAGAAATCCAAAGTGTATCAAATGGATGTCAAGTTAGCATTTTTGAATGGAAAACTTGAAGAAGAAATGTACATAGAGTAGTCTAAAATTTGTCCTTTAATAGATGATAAGGACATAGTGTGCAAATTAAAGAAAGCATTGTATGGCTTGAAGAAAGAATCCAGAACCTAGTATGCAAGGTTGGACAAGCATTTGACAAAGCTTGGATACAACAAAGGTATGGTAGATAGTAATCTCTATTGGAAGGAAATTGATGATGGTCTGATGATTTTGGTAATTTTTTTGATGATATCATATTTGGAGGAAATGATGATGAAAGTGACAAGTTTGAAAAAGAGATGAAAAAGGAATTTGAAATGAGCATGATAGGACAAATGAAATATTTTCTAGGATTTTAGATTGTACAAAATAAAGAAGGAATCTTTATTTCTTGGACTAAGTACTTGAAGGATTTACTGAATTTTTTTGGTTTGGAAACATGAAAACCCATTGGAATGCCTATGGTAACTAGACACAGGTTATCTACAAAAGATGAGATGCCTACTATTGAGTAGAAGAAGTACATATCTATGTTGGAGGTTTGCAATATCTGACTCACACAAGGCTAGATATAGAAAATGCAGTTGGAATTGTTGTAAGATACCAAGCTAGTCCCAAAGAATCATATTATGTAACAGTCAAAAGGATATTTAGATATCTGAAAGGAACATCAAAGTTTAGATTGTGGTATGATAGATCTAATGACTTTACTCTAAGTGCTTATACTGATGTTGATTGTGTAGGTAGTATGCATGATAGAAAGAGCACCAATGGTGAAGCCTTCTTTCTTAGAGGAATATTGGTTTCTTGGTTAAGAAAGAAGTAGGATTGTACCTCACAAAGTATAGTGAAATCAGAATATGTTGCTACAGCAAACAATTACAACCAAGTTGTTTGGATGTATTAGATGTTGAAGGATATAAGGATAGAAATATCTAAACCTATTTTCATATATTATGACAACACAAGAATAGAAAATATTTCTAAGAATCTAGTGTTACATTCAAAGACCAAGCATATTTCTATTAAGTATCACATGTTGAGAGTGAAAGTTTTAGAAAAAGAAATTAGATTGGAGTATGTGAGTACTAAAGAGAAAATTGTAGATATATTTACTAAGCCTCTTCCCAAAGAAACTTTTAAGTATTTGCAAGGTATGATAGGGGTTATGCCCCTTCTTACATCTGAGTAGAAGATGCAAGAGTGCATTAGTCTAGTATAACATAGTACCATTGTTTGTCTAGATTGAATACTGATGCTTCCTATACGGGGGAGTATTTGTGATGGATAGAGTCATTTAGGACTCTTGTTGGATGTTGTTTTGAATAGTGTCTTTAGACACTTGAGCTAGTAAGAATCAATTGTTGTAGTGTTTGATGGTTGTTGAAACCTTTGACATTGATGTCAATGGGGGAGAAGTTTGACATGAAAAACATCATAAAAAGATCACAAGGAAGAACATCATAAGGAGAAGAGAAGCAAGAACAAGTACAACATATTTGGGAGGAGTATAGCATAAAATGACAGTTTGATAGAAAGCACATTGAGGTATATCAATGGGGGAGAATGATTGATGAACAAGATTTGAAAAGAAAGATTAATAGTCTTATGTTGGTATTCTTGGAACTAGATTTTTTTCATCTATGTTGCCATCAATGCGAAAGGGGGGGATTGTTGGAAGCATGAATGCTAATGATATTCCTATGGGTGAGTATTTTAGATATGTTACTATGATGATATGTTACATTCATGATTGAGTTTGTCATTGATGTCAACATAGTAGTTCTCTGTGGTATCTAACATAAGAATAGCAGAAAGATCAAGTTGGTATGGATGGCTAGTTGAGTATTCTCACTATTTGAGGTTATGGGAAATACTTTTGAGTATCTAGCATATGTAATTAATATTCAATGAATAAATGATAAGTCTAGAAGAAGTTATGTAAGTTTTGGTGATATATGTTCTAAGATAGAGTTTACAGAGGCATCTTCTGGTAAACTTGTTATATCTCTTAGCAGAGTTGTTATTCTAAGAATCAAGGTTGAGGATGTAATGAAGACATGTTGATGGCGACATGGCTAGGCTCACTTGTCATAATATTACATGTACATAGAAAGTTATTCAAGTTGTAAGGGGCAAGATTAATGTTATAAAATGATTAATTGAAAAGGTCTAACAACCAACTCAGGGAATTGTTTTATGGACTCAATATAAAGGAAGGAAATTTTCCTTTATCATATGAGATGGATATGTAACATGGAGAAGTGATTGTAAGTAGTAGAGAGATTGGAATTTGAAGTTGAGAAGAGCAAAGCAAAGTGAAGGAAACTTCATTGCCAAGATTCTATTGTGTGAACTGAGGTTTGATAGTTAGGTCTAAGATTTGTGACCTAGTTTACAAGGTTTAACACTGATTGGTTTGATTGAAAAAACAAAGGAAAGAAGAACATAATATTAAATTGCATGTTTGAGCAATGAGCTCTTCTTGTAGTTGAAATTGCATGTTTGGGCAGTGGGCTATTGTACTACAACTCCTAACAAGGTTGGAATCTCTAAACGGGGATTTAAAGTCTCCCAATAGGGACTCATATGTACTAAATGTTGCAATAGACTCCTAACAAGGTCCATCCTCTAACAAGGAATATTTATATTAGTGCATCATCTTGTGTGCATAATTCCCACCAAGGTTTTCCCTCTAATCAAGGGTTTCCCTAGTTAACATATCTGGTGTAATTGTCTACTTGCATCTTATTATGGTTGCTATTTACTCTGGTTGAATGGTTAAGTTTGTTTAAAGAAGATAAATGTTTTAATTGTTGGATAACTAATTCACCCCTCCCCCCCCACCCTTAGTTATCTTGGTGGACTATTGTTTCTAACAATCCCTTGAGTGGGTGAAATCCACAAGCTCTTGGAACCTGGCTAGAATGTGGCCCTACAACCATTTTTGTTGGCCTTGACTACTAGCAAGTCGAAGTACCATAAGAAATGGGCATGAATTGGCTTGGATTTTTCCCAAAAATGGTATAATCTAGATGAAGTGGCATAGGACACTCTGTGGCTAGAAGAATTCACAACCCTAGTCCAGTCTTGTGCTTTCTAGAATGACTAGTACAATAGTACTAGGGTTTTTCCCTAAAGTCTAGTTTCACTTTTCATTTTGTTTTATCAAATTAAAATTACTATACATAACTCTAGAGTCTCCAGACTCTACCTTAGATTGTAATTATCAAGTGATAATGAATATCAATGAAATTTCTGGAGTTCCATATATAAAATTGTATTTCATTGTTATACTTATGTAATATTTTGTCATTTTCCAATTTTTCTATTAAATTTTTAAGAAACAAAATATAATAGTTAACATTGAATTAAAACTAACTTATTGAGGTTTCACATTTAACAATCAAATTTAAAGTATCATTGAAAATCTATTTCATTTTTAAAATTAGAAATATTCTAATATACTTAAGAAATATTTTAGTAATATTATAAAGTTAAAAGGTCATGTTGAATGACCATTTTATAAACAAAGATCAATGATTTCAAATGATTTTAGGCTAAATTTGGTAATAGCTAACTAGCTTTTCCAGAAGCCCCAAAAAGAAGACATGTGGTAAACATGATCAAGTGTGAAATCACTATGTGCATAGTAGCACCATTTGATCAAGTTAGATCAATGACAAGAGATGCTTTTTGGGCAAATGTGGGGTGCACTCAACTAGTTTTATAAATGTAACTAGAATAAAGACGTCTCATCTCTAGTCTCTAATTCTAATAAATATGCTATATAAGAATGCTCAACTATTCATATATTCTAATCACTTTTTAATTAATTTTTTTAATTTAATTAAAACTTTAAGTATGCTATATGAATTAGAATAATTTAACTATACTATATTAGGTCCTTAAAGTTAATTATATTTTAAGCATCTTCAAAAGCATAAAATAAGATAAATATTTTGTTAATGTAATTGTTTAGTTTGAAATTCAATGCACATTGCACAATTCCACAAGTGTTAATACAATCTTTTTTTATTATAATATAATAATGATTAATAGTATAATATAATAATAATTAATATTATAATTATAATTTAATATGATGATGCAATTGTTAATATAACAAAGGGGATGCCACCACTACCATTGAATGAGCAAGGATCAATTGCTTGAGATGTATTTCGAGTCGATTTGGGCAACACTCAACACATTTTCCCAAATCACTCCAAAGAGAAGGCACATGGAATACATGTAATACTAGTGACTATTCGATAATCATTTTGACATAGAAGGTGGATATCATACTAACACATGAGACATGGAATCAAGCCCACCACTATTCGATCAACTTAGATCAATGGTTCCAAATGAATTTTGGGCCAATTTTGACAACAATCAACTTGTATTCACATATTCCCCAGTAAGAGGACATGTGGCATACTTGACATAATATCTAATGTATCATTTGCATCCCTTATAGTGATACACACCATTTGATCAACAAAGATCAAATGGCCCTAGTCATATTTTAGGCCAATTTCAGCTAGAGTAGACTTTCTTTCTCAAATTCTATGAAAAGAAGACATGTACCATACATGAATCAAGTCAAAAAGAAGACATGTGGCATTGACATAGACCATGGTGTGGTAAAGGGACATGTAAAGATCGATGGCTAACATTGTTGGAGCATCAAAGAATAAATTTGGCTACCTTCAATTTTGTTTCAAAATTTGTCCTAAAAATAATTATTTAGAAAGAAGTCTTCATAAATTAGCAATAACTATTAGATTTAATCCTAAATTATATGGTAACATCATACATTTATGGTTTCATGAATAATTATAATAGCAGTTATCCATTGTACAATGTGTGTTAGAATTAATATCAAACACATGCTTGAGTAATTTGCTTTTCTGCATACCATAAAGCTTAGTCAAGTCATTATTCAAACTTGGATTTCTCTTGTGTGCAGAAATTACCAATGCAAGGACCAAGATTTAGTAAAAGTAGTGGAGTTGTAAGCATCAGAAACATAGTCTTCTTAGACAACTCACAATGTCATAGAAAATAGTTCTCAATTGTTGTTTCAACTTTTTTGGTAAGAACTAATATCTTGATTCCTGAACACATTTTTTACTGATAGTTCAGTAACTAGTATCGGCTGTAAAATTCAGGGTCTAATTTCCAATTTATCATGCAATGTAAGCCTAAATTGTTTACTTTCCAGTGGTTGGGTAACTTGAAAAGTTAAAATTTACAAATACAATTTAGGGTTTAAATGATATTCATGTCTGTATATTATAATTTGTGTTTGTGTATATTTCTATAAACTTTTCAGTGATGATGAAAACATGAAAAGGAGTCGACTAGCAGTGGAATTACAATCCAAAAGAAAATGTAGGGGACCTAGAAACTAGTTTTGATAGGCACAAACTTGTTAAACTGCTAGGTTTCACTAATGAATTCCATGATATTTTGGATCTTGTTATCTATGGAAGGAGTATTAAGGAAATTAGATATGCAATTGAAGATAAGTGGAATGATGCACAAAAGGAATCAAAATATATTAAACTGAACACCGTGATAGGGACCATTGTAAACAAAGTTGTAACATGAACGGGTGGAATTGCCCACTTGGGGTTTCCTCAAGTATCCCCTTGTCCAAAATTTGTAATAGTTTGTATTGAAAACTATGATGAAAAAAAAAAAGGAATTGTGAATCAAAACAAAAAGGAGGTAATTTTGTCTATCACGCATAGTGAATTTGGTAAACTATTAGACCTAGGTTTTGAAGAACAAAACCCAACACAAATTGACATAGAAAAATTGGTAGAAACATATGACAAGTTAGGTTTAGATAAAGAACATTGTTATATCAGAGGGTTAGCAGACACTTTTAATCTATCTCATGATCATGGACCTCCTTACAAATTGGATATTTTTTCATAGTGGGTTCAGGATACTGTATCTTAGCTATCAATGTGTTTAGGTTTGGAAAGTAACAAGAAAGTGGGTGCCAGTGTTTTGGAAATAATTTTTAATATTCATTGTCTAAAATAGCCCATAAGATATAATTATATTGGACACATTGTACATCACATGAATGAACAATTGTTAATGATTAAAAAAGGGGTGAAACCATTGTCACATAAGACATTTAGATACATGACCTACTTTTGTTATCTTTTGTTATCAAAGCATCATCAAATTTTTGGAAGAAGCAAGCTTTAACATAATTTTGGTAAACCAATATTTGAATGGATAACTATGATTAGGATGGGTGATTCCCAAGGGAACTATAACCACTTTGTAGACTTCTTTTTGGCACCACTTTATCATAAAATTATAGGCACTTCAATGCCTAGATTGTCTTTGTATTGTAAATGATTAATTCAACTAGGAAGTCAAATTCAATAGGCCAACTCCAGTACTTTATGGAAGAGTAGAATATATTAAGATTTTATGGTTCAGTTGTGGAACCCTACAAACTTCCTATATATGTGGCAGAGAGGATATTTGCAGTGGAATATGTATGACAGATGGAAAGCATAGATGTATTGTTTCATGGTTAGCAAAAGAAAACCATTTTTCCTTCCTTGCCTATTGAATACGAAGGGTTCACATTTGAGAAGAGAGCAATCAATGTGGTACAATAATTGTTTTTATTTTTAAAATTTGATGTTTCTAGGCACTGGCAGTATGATCCACTAAACATAATTGGTACAAAGCTTGTCTAGAATGGGAACTCGACATGAAAATGTCAGCATGAGAGTTTGCCATTGATTGAAAGATTTAAAAATATAGAAACATGGGAAGAGTTCATAATAGAGATGGAAAAATACTCTAGTGAAAAATATTTCAATACACAAATTATCAGCACAAGTTAAAGAAATGCATAGATAGAAACAAAAAGTGCAGCACATGACATCCTACAATTTCTATTAGAAAGTGGATCATCCAAGTAAAAAACATCTTCTAGATGCTGTAAATCATGATTATGTAGCTGCAAAGTGGTGTTAATAAAAAATTAATGCATTTTGGGAGATGAGGAAGAATCTCAGCAAACCAAACACCTCTGTAGATTTTGAAGACTTGCCTAAGGATGAAACATTTTGTAAATTATGGGATGATGAGCATCTAGATGTAGCAGCAAGACAAAATGATGTAGCTGATGAAGGCAATGAGTATGAGGTTTGTAAGGATTCTTCATCCATAGCCACAAGTACTACTACTGGTTCCACTAAATCCATTACTCCAAATAGTAGTACATTTGATTCAATAGTAATTGGGCAATATGTTGTACTTAATAAGTAGACAAGGGAAAAATATGGCATAGGGGAAATATGATATAAAAATGGGTTATCCAGATGATGGTGGGTTGGGCATAACAGGTCAAGTAAATTGGTATCCACTCCCAATACAAGATGTATCGAAACATAGTCATAAACCAAACATTGGAGATGAGTCAAATGACCCATCAAGTTTAGAAAAATACGAACCCAAGAAATTTTTCATCCAAGATGGATATATAACCTCCCAAGTTGTTTCCTTTGGAAAAGGTATGATGTGACTAAAATTTGTCAAGATCTGTGCCCCTGGAGTTGAAGTTCATTATGCAAAGAAGAAAAAAGTTTCAAATACTGATACTGATACAATGCCAATCTCAACTCTCTCAACACAAAACCTTTAGAATAGTCCAAAAACTCCACTTGTTAGTTGCAATGGGGTAAGATTAGGGAGGGGTGATGATGTTGGTATTGGTAGCCCTCAAAATGCAATTATTACAACCTCGAGCATTGGTTGAGACAAGTACAATGTTACAAGTTCTCTTTCTCCTTCAATCATCATATTTTATTAGCAGACCCAAATTTTGAATTCAATAAATTTGCATCAAATTTTCAAGAAACCACAAAGATGAATAAAAAATAATAATAAGGCATTCAAGAAGGATGTACTTTAGGTGGTTCAATCTCAAGAACCTGCATCGAGTAGGATATTTCCAACATAAAACACCAATAAAGAAATGATGGAGTTTATGATTGTTTGTTCCCCATAGCTAGAAAATAATCCACTAGAGAGAGAGATAAATCCATTAGATTTTCATGTTAGCACACTATAAATGGATTTCTCCAAAGTACAAAATGTG
The DNA here is from genome assembly GCA_028749045.1 of Cupressus sempervirens. Taxonomy (NCBI): domain Eukaryota; kingdom Viridiplantae; phylum Streptophyta; class Pinopsida; order Cupressales; family Cupressaceae; genus Cupressus; species Cupressus sempervirens. The sequence goes on from CM053789.1 coordinate 772,638,093, forward strand.
GACAATGTCAGTGTAGAAAAAAACACCAATTCTATGGCCTACAGTTCACTATTCAAGGTGGAGAGAGAGAGAGAGAAAAAAGGGTTGGAGAAGGCAATTGAAAAGTTAAAAGAAGACCTAGAAAATGCAAAGGTAAAGGAGAAAGCAGCCAATAGTAGGTACAAAGAAATAGAGAAAAGGATTACAAATGCTTCATCTCAAGGACCAAGTGCACAACCTCAGCCAAAAATATGGAGGTAGAAATGAAAATTTTGAAGAAACAATTGGAAGAATGAAATAAAAAGCTATCAAATGTAAGCATAGAGAGAGAAGAAAAACTCGAGATGCTGAAGGAACAATTGGAATAGAGAAATAAGAAACTTAGTGATACTCTAAACCATGTTAATATGGAAGGTGATGAAAAGCTCAAAGAACTCGGGGAAAAATTGCAAGAAACAAATTAAAAACTTGAGGATAAAAGAGCATTTGTAGTAGATATTTTCAAAAAGTTGAGTCTAGTGGACATACAATTAGTAACATAAATATAGAATTGGACAATGAGAAGGAAAAAGAAAAATAGTGGGAAGAGAAAGCAGAGGAAATAAAGAAACAAAGTGAAAATTAGTTGTCACAAATGGTGAAAGAGGTATAGAAGGCTAATAAAACAATCAAAACCCTTGAGAACAACTTCTTTGACTCAAATGAAAAAATGAAAAATTTAGTCAAGCTAATTAGAAAAAATGTGGGGGAAAATTATGGCAAATATCAATAGGTTGTGTGATTGGTTTGAATTTCATCAAAGCTTTTGAGCTATTTTTGGGAGTGCCAAAGAGAATATTGAGAAGAAAAATGACCTTTTTAAGCTCAAGAAGACTATAAGATAGATTATACACATAATTAACACACATAGTGATAGGTATTTGGCTAGCCAAGGAGTTCATGACCATATTAGTGCATTAGTAACGACATCAACTATCGTTCAAAAATGTCAGAGTATAAGGGAAGGAGAGGAATATTTGAACTCGATTGGGAGAGAACTCACCAAGATGGATGATAGAGAAAAATGAATGATAAGTGTTGGTTTGCATAATCCTTTCTCTAGTAATTCATAAATGACATTCATTGTCAATGAAGCTTACCAAAAAGAGTTGGAGGCCAAAATGATGTCTGAAGCAGTCAAGTTTCCTTAGGATTCCACTCCTTAAGGCCTTTTGAATTGCATCAAACCATTGGAAAAATTGAATACTCTATTGGATGTAGCATTTCTTTCAAGTAAATCTTCCAAATATGGAAGTCTGACGAAGTTAAAGTTCGTCTACTAGAACATAACAAATGTTAAAACACCAAACAAAGTAGACTTCAATATCCTAAAAAAGTTGACCGAATCTTTAGTCATATCATAAGACATCCATTAGGCATCAGAGTATGTATAATGTGATAGTTGGAAAGTGATTTTAATCATCTTTGTAGTGTTTACTTTATTTCTATTTGTAATTGTTTGATATGATTTTAAAGTTTGAACTTTATTTCTTGAACGGGATAAACATAGTAGAATTAAAATGTTAATTTTCTTACCAACCCTATCAAATACAAAGGCAAAAAATGTAACTACTAAATTTGATGCTAGTCTAAGAGTCTAAGACTCTTCCCATGAGGCAAAATGACTTGAAGCTATTGTTTCTCCCTTGTTTTCATATTTGTATAGAAGGGAATTTAGGGTCATTTGCTAAATGTTATAGTTGTAAATTTAGTACTTTTAACTCATGATTATGAAATCAGCCATTCAAATTTAACTTTTGAAAATTGAAGTCATTGAATTTTATCATTTGATTTGCTATATTTTCACAAAAATCATCAAGGATTGTCATTGTACCATAAAAATGCATCATATGAGCATAATAATGCAAATAAAAAATAATAGTAATGGTAAAATTTGAATAAATCTTGATTCATGAATCATGGCATCATCTAACTTAAAATGTACTTGTTTGTTTGAAATTAGATATTTAAAAAATGATATAACTTATTATGCATGATAGATCAATCATGATTAGATTCATATAATAATTTAGAATTAACACATCATACCGTAACTATTAAACTTGCCACATCATCTCATCATCTAAATCTTCTAATTCATTGGCATCAAGTTCAAATAGTCCATCATGCTCCTTGTTTTCTCCAATAGGCATACCTTTGTCATCCTGATAGTAATCTTTAGCTTCAACATCAATGCTACCACTACTAGCACCACTACCTGAGTTACTAATCTCATTGTTTGAAATGTTGCCCAAACCTCTTCTTTGGCATTTCTTTGTCCATAATTTCAGTGCCCTTTCATAAGGAAAAGTATCGATTTCATATATGGATGTATAAAGCCTCAAATAATTTTCCAAATTCTTGTCTAGTTTATTTATTGCCTTTGATTTTAGGAACCCCAAAGCACTGAAAACTCTCTCATCCTCTATAGACCCCAATATCATGGTCAAAAATAATTCAACAAGCTTGAAAAATTTTGATATTGAACCTTGCAACACTTCACTCTGAATTAGATTTGTTGAAAGTTTGGTTACAGATCCTTCTTCTCTGGGGTTCTGCATAAGATCATATTGTTCCATCATTGTACAGGAAAAATGATGCAACTTCTCTCTCAAACAAGGTTCATCTAAAAGTCCATTTATAGTCACCCCATTGATTTCTTTACTTTTGCAAAATTGATCTATCAAAACCATTAACTTATCTTGAAAATATTTAGCACTTTTTAAACTCTAGTAATGGGGAAATACAACACACATTAATTCAAGCAATTCATGTCGAGGCAATCTTATTCTAATTTCTGAGGAAAGATTATAAGAAATATCCTTCACAGGATTCATTATAGACTCAACAATCTATTTAAACACTTCCTTTTTAAAAGTTTATTTTTGTTGCATGGGTTTCTTTCCTTTTCTCATGGCCATGGGACTTCCATAGTAGTGCATTGGTATCTTGATACCCCATATATTGGCATATAATTACCCCTTTGCACCTATCTTTAAAAATTTATTAAGATTATCCAAATATATGAGTCTCATTCACCCTAAAAAATTTCATCCATAGGAAATGAATCTAAATTTCTATAAAGATTATAGAGGGCCATGCATGTCATTTTATAAAGCATATTATATTCTGCAATACATATATCTTTGTTGGATCTTCTTTACTATATTTCACATTTCCTCTAGCACGGGAAGAATGGTTGCGAACATTAAGAGTATCTCTACATTACCTAACCTTTCAAGTAGATCACCATATTTCCATTGACCACCCTGATCATTGCGAATTGATTCCATTGTACCAAGAAACAATGGATATTTAGGAAAAACTTGATGAGCTAGTTCATCTAAAGAGATCCATCTAGTATCATTATCCTTAAGTAGCTTTCTCCCATTAGTTAGGCCCTTAGCAAACTGTTAAAATTCCCTAAATCGTTTAGGACTTTGACAAAAGTGCCTATATATCTCTTTGATAAAAACTTCAACTTTGTATATTTTTGGAGAGTTAATGACAATCCCAAAAGCTAGATTCTTTTTGTGTTCCATGTAGTGAATGTCAACAATGTAAGGTGCAACAAATTCTTTTAACTTGGTAACTTGAGACCATTCTTGTGGCCTTGCATTACTAAAGCTCCATCTGCTCCAACACACACCAACTTTTGGGCAATCATCATTTCATCTATACCTCAATATTCAATTAGGAAACTCTTTACTAATTCAAATATGTTTACTATCATTGAATTATCCTTCATTTTAACAATAGTTAGTAGATTAGATTGGTGGACAAAATTGTGTACAGTATAGACATGCATGCATACCTAGGAAGTATTGTCTATTATTGTCACCTCATCTAAAGATAATGCAATGAAATTTGACTCTTTAATTTTTTCTCTAATATCTTCCTTTTCAACCTCAGCAAGACAACTTGCCCATTCCCATCCATTGTTTACTAACCAATGACCCCTCTCATAATAATGAACTTTTGGAAAGTGTAATAAAGTGCTCGATGGTGGGTAGTCTGTCATGGCATGCCCTGTACTTAAAATATAGAAGAGAACACTTAACTGAAGAACTTTAACCATTTCTTGGACTTTCATTTCTTTTCCAATAAGAGATTCTATGGAGCCCTTTACTTCAGTAGGATTTGACTATTTTTTCTTCTGAAATTATAAGATTTTTGGATTCTTATTATGTTGACATTCCTCCTTGGTGTCAATTTTTAGCTATAACCTCTTTTCCTTTTCATTTATCCTTGAGCATATCATACATTTACATTCTACTAGATGCTCGCCTTCTTTTGGATTGCATACAGGTTCAATGAATGGATACTTTGAGGCACATTCTATTTGAAAATTCCTGATTGATATATCCCAGTGCCAATTTCTATTGGATTTCACACTAGTTTTTCCATTGTATTTCCTTTTTCCCTTCCGTGGTTGTGCATCATCACCATCTTTGGAATTTTCATCCAAGTCTATTATATTATTTTGGCTACTCTAGGTATTGACCTGCAAATCTTGGTTACTCTAGCTATTTACCAGAATAACTTCTTCAAGTTCATCATGATAATATCTATTAGGTTCGATAACTTCTTTAATATGTGTTAGTGGAATTGGTAGTGGTAGTGGTTGGGAATCTTGTAAATGGACTTGTGATGATGTTGCTTCCTGATTTTTGCCACCAAAATATGATGCCAAGATGTGAGTGCGCTTGGCTGGCCTTTCTTGACTTCCACCATATGTAGGACTTTTACCCTTGTTCATGTTCGACATCTCCAAAGAAATATAGGCTTCCATAAAATTTAAGTTATTCAAAAATTGACAATAAATTTATCTAAATAGTATTCATTGGTTGTACAACCTACACTTTAAAATATATATGTCCTAATTCTTCCTAGTTGTTGTACTAGTCCTAGTTGATAACTAACCACTAATAGTCTAACTTGTATCTAATACATATAAGAACAAACTAAAATTATAGAGAATAGATAGATAAGGGTTAGAGTTACTTACCTTTGGCTAAAATGCAATCATCACACTCACGGCTCACCCAACAATGATCTCAAAAATATTAGAAATTGACACTTTGCTATTGAATACTAATTGGAATTTAGATAACCTACTTATCTATGAATGTATTTGTACCACTCTTTTGTGGCGAAACCCACGGGAATATTATAGGGTGTAGCAAATATTTGGTGAATCCCATGTAAGAAAAACCTATATTCTAGAATTTTCAAGGCGAATATGGTTCATCCATTATACGGCCATGCATAATATAGATGGAAAAATTGAATTTGTGTGGACACACATCCATATATTTGGGGGGCGAATGTCATCCTTTCCTAAAACATTTCTTAAAACTAAGGGTGAATTGAGGCTGTCCAAAAATATCACTTGGGAAATCATAGGCAAATGTATTTAATTTGTTGTGTGTCAAAAATAGTTTTGATTGGCTATTTCATTTTGAAACATGATTTGATTATGTAAATCCTTTGGCGATGGGCCTAGTGGTTTGACTTATATTTGGTAAACTTAGGGCAAAGCGCCAGCTCGTATATGTGTAAAAACTTTGCTAAATTAACATTGGTTGTTGGGAAACAATCTCCATTTTACGATTATTTGCCACTATAGTGAACCTTGGAGCCAGCCATAGGAAAGAGCCTACCTTGGGGAGAACTACACTATGCCAACAATATCAAAACAAATTGCTATTGACCAGATTATCTATGCCGGTAAGTGGCATATAACCCTCCTTAACCGAGTATCATCAACTTGTTATTTTATTATAGATCAACGAGTCATCCTCTCCATTATAAATCAAAGGACTTTGATCAAGAATTTTAGTAAGAAAATCCTTTTTCTCTTGTGGAAAAGGGAAGTGATTAAAGTTCCTCCATGTTTCCCTTACAACACCTTCAAACATGTCAATAACCAAAAAGATTTTTAAACGGGAATACCCCAACTTTGTTCTACACAATTCCTAGCTTGAATGAGGTTTAGATAAGAAGACAATGGGTTGTGCTCTTTCCATGAATCAAACCATAATAGAGCCTTATTACCCAAGTTGATAACCCAAGAGAGGTGAAGTAAAATGATCTACCTACATTTAATCAAAAAAATTCACATTATAGAACCCAATGGAGGATTTCTAACTGTGAAGATTCTAAAGAGATCACTGGAATCAAGATACTTGCACTTCAAAATTTTGGCGCATAAAGCTTGAGGTTTCTCATAATACTTCCAAGGAAATTTAGCTCCCAAAATAATATTCTTCTCATATAAACTATGAAGACCCACGCCCCCATGTTCTTTTGGAATACAAATTGTTTTCCACAAAATGAGGGGAATCTTGGATTTATCATCAAGTTTCCTTTCCAAATGAAGTCTATAAGGTATTTTGTGATAGCCTCTATAACACCTTTAGAGGCTAGAAGTATATACATCATATAATTTGGAATTGAGCTAAGGACTAATTTAGCTAGAAGAATCCTACCTACCAAAGATACCAACGAGCCTTCGAAGAAGAAATCTAGTTCCTCAAGGATTGAAGAATATTATCCAAAAAGTTTGCTCAACCCATCCCTTGAAAGAATGGCACTCTCGAGTATTTACAAGGGACTTCATCAATCACAAAACCAAGCAACATGTGAATGGCTTGTTGAACATTCATAGGCGTATTGAAGAAAAAAAATTGGATTTTAAAGCATTGATTTTCTACCTAGAAGAATTACAATATTTCTCCAATGTCTCTTTAGTGACCAAAGCCTCTGAAAGAACTACCTTCCCATATAAGAGGGAATCATCTACAAACAAGGCGTGATTGATGGATAATTGAGATCTAATAGAAATACCCATCCAAACTTGTTGAGAATGCTTGAAAGAAAGTAGTCTACTAAGACCTTCAGCCATAATGATGAAGAGTGTTTTTTTTCTCAGACCACTGCAAATGTAGTAAGCACTGCCATTATGTCTAGTATGTGTTTTCCAAATGCAACTATCAATATATTTATATGAAGAAAGAGTTATGAATAAACATGTCTCTTTAGGAATATGTCTATTCATAATATTAACCATTCTAATTATATATACAAATTATATATTGTCTCTTTCTCTAATATATAAATAATTATAATATATATATATTTATGTATTTTTCATATATATCAAATATATATATATATATAGACATATTTTCACTAGAGTTTATCAGAATGAAGCTACAAAACATTAACAAAGAGAAAGGGGGATAGAGAATCTCTCTATCTAACTCCCTGAGATGACGAGAAAAATTCACAATGTGAACCATTAATGAGAACCGAGAACATTTCCCCTTTGACACAAGATAAGATCCATTTAATCCATTTCCTACTGAAACCCATCTTTTCCATAACCTATGATAAGAATGTCCAGTTCACCCTATCATGTGCCTTCTTCATATCTAGTTGAAGAATCATGGCTTGAACACCTTTTGATTTGATAGGCTATAAAGCTTTGTGAGCAATGAGAGCCCCTTCAGCTACATCCTTCCCTAGATCAAAACCCCCTTGTTATTCTAAGATAATTTTTAGAATTATTCTACCTAGTCTTAACACAATTGAAGATCTTATAGATGGTGTTGCACAAGGAGATAGGCCTAAAATCATAAAAAATTGATGGATGATCACATTTTGGAATGTGGGTAATGAAAGTATTCTTAAACTGGTGGAACATGCAAGCATGAATATGAGACTCCTCAACCACCTTATGTATATCCTTGCCTAAGAAATCCCATCATTTTTAAGAGAAGAAAGGAGTCAATCCATCTTGAACTAGGGCCTTATTAGGGCCCATGGAAAAAATAGTCCCCCTAACATCCTCTAAAGTAAAAGGTTGCATAAGTAACTTGGTATCGTCATCTATTACCAACTTGGGAATACAATTAGGGGCCCTGGAATTCTGAGGAGGCACAGTCTCATTGAGGAGATTTTGGAAAAAACCAACTACTTCCATTTGAATATCTCTCTCATTTGTTAGAATTTGTCCCTCAAAATTGTTAATATGAAAAATTACATTCTTTTGGCACCTCAACTTAGCTGATGTATGAAAGAAACCTATATTCCTATCTCCCTCTCAAAGCCACAGTTCTCTAGATCATTGTCTCCAATATGTTTCCTCCCTCAAAAGGATCTCTTCAAAATGTTGTGTTAACTCCTTTTGAGTTTCATAAACAACTGGGTTGAGACTGTTCAAAATAATATAATTATTCCATAATTCAATCTGACCTTGCAACTTGAGCTTCTATTGAAAAATATTCCCAAAGCACTTTGAATTCCACTCTTTAATCATGTCCTTCAATATAGAAAATTTCATAGATAACTGGAACATCCTTGAACCTGAAACAAAAGGGCTATCCAACCATCAGTTTTTCAAAGAGTCAAGGAACTGAGGATCTCTAAACCACATCTTTTCCAATTTAAAATAGGACTTTGACCTGAATCTATTAATTTGAAAGTCAATTTCAAGGGCCACGACCAAATGATTTGATCCACTTAAGGGAAGGACTGAGGAGGGACACACCCCATGATCCTAAATCCATTGAGAGTTTAATAGACATGTTCTCCACTTAAAAAATAAGAAACACTGCAAACTTGTAGCCAAAAGTAAGGGACTCTAGCTTGCAAAGAGCTCTTGTTAGGGGAGAGGCTCTTCTGTCACATAAAGACAATCGAATCTATGAAGGATCAGAAATTTGTGTAACGTCAACAAACATGTGAAACTCATTGATTGAACTGTAAGTAGAATACAACAAAATAATTCAGTTGTAATTGTAACTAGAATGCAACGAAATTATCTAATTAAGATATATTATTATTCAATTGTTAATTGATGATAAATGTAACAAAATAGGACTAATGATATAATATTATTCAGTTGTAGACTTCAAAATTATTTCCATAGACTATTAAAATAAATATAAACTATTATTGTAAATTCTAACTTACAAAACTATTATACTTCCACCCAAAAAAATTATTCAAGTTGTTATGAAACAATTAGGTTATAGATAACTTCTTGCTCACAAGATTTGCAGCATATGTTGGAAGAATTTTACTCTCAATGTGGAGGTGTGTAGATTTTTCCTATATTTCCTATCAATATTTGAACAATATTTGCTGAATTTGAAGTTAATGTTTTTCAATTTTGTTTAAAAAAAAAATCCAGTCTGCGAGGTGTGTAAATTTTTCTTATGTTTCCATGAATTTGAAGTTAATACTTTTCAATTTTGTTTTTCAAAAAATCCAGTCTGTCTTCAAAGATTTATGTTTCTTTGTGAACGTAATTTCTTGGTGTAGAAGACTAGGGTAGAGGAAAAGAGGGAAAGAGAAATATGAAGTTCATCTCTGGAAGAAATCGAAAGATTAAGAATCGGAAAGGTGAACGAGGTAAAGTTTTTTTGTCAATGAAACATCTGTAATTGTACTTCTCAAAATGTTTGATAGTGCCTGCCAAAATCTGATAAGATGAGATTTTTCTTTTAATTACTTAATGCTTCCAAACAAAATTTCAATGATTTCATTTATCATATTTTTGCTATGGTTATTTTACTTTTAAAGAGATGTACTAAAATTATGTCTATCATCCTCCAAATGCTATCCGGAGAGTCTCCTATAATGTTTCATCTAAAGGTTAGATGCCCTTGATCCCCTTATTCTTGCTCCGACAAAACATTGCAATGTATCGGTCTGAATATCTTCTTTACGTGCTTCGAACTGCCTGATTGATTCGAGGAATTCGGGAGTTTCATGTCTTACACATCTTGTAATTCAATGCATTGTATTTTTGAGAGGACATTTCTCTAAGGGATTTATGCACGCGCCTAACAAGCTATTTGGAAATACAACATACAGTTGTTGTACAGGCGAGAAAATAACCAGTTTGAATCCCTCAAACTCTTTGACCCATTATCCGTGCAACCTTAACTTGTGAGGGATGTACCGTTCATTCGCATAGGATTAACTTGTGAGGGGTGTTGGTGGCAATATTTTGATAGGAAAATATATTGCTGAAAAAAACAATGCTCACTACTGTCAAGTTTGTCGAGTCTGGTCCAAAAAGAAATCGCTCCTGCCAGCTGCCTTTAATTCAGAAATCCTGTACACTAAAAGCTAAAAATTAAGTATAGACATTATCAATGAATAATAAACAAATATTGTTTTGATTAAGTAAAAACAGATTTTAAAAAACCTGAAACCTTTTACATAATAACAGATGTCTAAAAAGATAAACAAAAGGCTAACAACAGAGTATAAAAGCACAGATCAACATAAGACAGGCCTCCAAAAAGAGCAAACAGTAGGCCAACCAAAAACAGAGCTTTAAGGACAGTTAAAAGACAGCAAAAGGCCAGCACCCGACCACCTAGATAGTCTTTATCAGGTCAACAGCCTGGTCTGCCAGAATGGACAAATATTGTTAATGAAGATACTTTAAATGAATATGTGCCCTATGATTCTAATTGATACTATGTTAGGGGCCACGGAGTTCATGGGAGTGTTTTTTATGGATTGGAGTAATATATATGCATACAATGGAAAAGGCAGAGTTTATGAGTGGTGTGTACCATTTAGGATAGTTTTTTTACTCTCTAGTGATGGAAAATAATGGTGGAAGATAAGAAAACAACTTATCTGCAATTTGGGCAGCTACAGATATTTCTAAGGGATCAATTGATGATGAATCTGAAATGAGTGCACAAGAAGTGCACACAGATGTAATCGGCAAGGAAAATACCATAATTTTCAAACCAATCATAACACCTTAGGTTTTTTTTTTGAGATTTTCACTATTGTACGTCTTATGGGCTGACGGTTGTGCAAACTTAAATGACTAACGGCTCCTGACAGGTTGCATGAATGGATTTCTTTGGTGCCTGAAGAGTTCACAATAAATACGAAAATCCTCAATGATAATGTTATCTCATATTATACATTAAAATGGATATGCAAGAATACTCTAAAAAAAATTGGAAGTTAAGAAATAGTCTAGACGCGTCATAAAATCTAAAATGATGGAGAACACAGACTTTAAAATGTCTCAAAAAGGTGTAGTTTCGTGGCTGCAATGCTTATGGAATAAATAGAAAATAATCTAGTGAATATGCTTTAGAAAATCCAAAGAAAATGCATTGTAGAAAATGCAAAAGCCGAATTCCATAGCCTAATGCCATTTCTACAGCCTAATGCCATCATTCTGTTTGCCTTTTATTTAGGCTACGTCATCACATTTCCAAAATAGATATGTTAAATAGGTTTTACAAACTTATTAGCAAATGCAATCAACGGTTCAGCAATATGCTCTGATGAATATGTTTTGCAAAATGTAGAAGCACGGACAGGGGTGTGAATAAATTCTTTAGAGAAGTGTGGTTTCATGGACTATCATATTAGTAGGCTAAAAACAAATGGATAGGGTGATCAGATTTAAAAACTTAAAATAGCAAAACTCATTTGATTGGACCCATTTTAAGTTCTACCAGTTTCTCTTTTAAATCTTATGTATTAAAATTATTTTTAAAATAATGATAAATTTTGTCAATATATTTCAATCTTTTAACTATAGTTTTTAATTTTCATCAATACTTTTTTGACTTTTATACCTTAATATGGATGTGTATACACATACAGTTGAAAATGATTAATTTTTTATATATTTCAATCTTTTAACTATAGTTTTTTAATTTTCACCAATAGTTTTTTAAATTTTATATGTTAATATGTAGTGTGTACATATACATTTGAGATAATAATGCATTGTTGTTAATTTGAATTTCACTAATATATTTTATAGACTTTAAAAGTGTGAAATAATATTGTAAAGAAACCATAGACAATGTACATTTTTAAAACAATTGTCATTATCAAAACTTTAAAAATTATTAAATATCTGAGTTTATGGATTTCTTTAGAATTTTATGAATGCATTGTATACTTCCTATCTATCTTAAAATTATCTCTCTTTTACTTTGGTGCAATGGACTTCAATAGAAGTACTACTGCAAGCTTCTATAAGGCTATTTACTAGAGAAGGTTGATGGAAGGACTAAAATATTATTAGGACAAGTGCATCAAAAAGTAGCCAACCTTTATTCAATTTTTTTTCATTTTTCTTTGTAACTTTTTGATTTATTTTTTATTTGGACATTAACCAGACAGCATGGAAAATTCCATGAACTACTGATTAAGCCATGCAATGAGTGCAATCTCATAGATTGCAATGAATATCCACCCAGTAAATTTGTGATTAAGGCTTCACAACTACTCCAAAAAATTAATCGCAAATGGAAGGCATGAATCCAACTCTTTTCTATAAGAGATATGATGTAATCATGTTCAATACATAGCCTAGAATGCATGTGCCCTTCTTGATAGCTTTACCTTTTTTTCCAGTAAAATCAAATCTAATAGATCACAAAATAGATAATATTACTTGTTATGTCACACCACATTATTAAAAATTGTTATAATTCTCAATTGTAACTCACCATATTTTAACAACAGAAGCATTTATTTCAATATCATTTCATCTCCCACTTTTGATATCCAAATCCCTTACACATATATGAACTACTAATCTTGTTTTTTATTAAAAAAGGTAGCAATTAGTGGGTGTCGACCCTAAGTACAATCAAACTTCTAGATACCAGTAACAAAATATTACCAGTGCCTAGTAATGAAAGATGTCATAAGATCATATCTTCTTCTATCAAAGACAAAGGTCCACAAGTGATTGACCCACCAACCATGGTCAGTGATGTCACTAAAAATCTTGGGACAAGCCCCCATAATAGCTTCATACTTAAACTAAAAAAAACAATGAAGGACCAGAGTGTGCCCTTTAAAACTACCAGCAATCACTCAGTCATAGGGATAAAAAAACTAAATATCATCAACACAACAAAGAGATAAACTTAGGCCACTCACACCTCTCAAAATCCTAAACAAAAATATAAGACCAAACAAGACTATACCTCCAACCTTCACAAACACAGAACATATCTTCCAACCATGGGTCCAAGCAACTCAACATCTAGCTTTGGAAAATGTAGTCAAAAGTCTGCCAGCCCCCCAAAAACTCCCACATCATAATGGAAATGAGAGTATTGGGGAGGAGGAATACCAACCCCTAGAGGTAAGAGTTGTTCCCCCTTTTTTTGTTAATCAACCTACTAAAAGTAGCGCAAGTACACAACATTTTGATGAGAGTCTCCTCTACTTCCAATTGCTTAAATATGATCTCCACCTCAATAGGAGATTGCTCCACCTCCATAGGACCTATGAATGTAGAAGCAAAGAGAAGACCCATGCCACCCTTAAGAAAAGTAACACCCATCTCCATACCAAAGCATTTATCTGTGGAGTCATACCTTCTTCACCATGTGAAGTATAATGTTCAAACACACTCTAACCATCACTAGTACATTTGACCCAAATTTTCAACCAAAACTTTCAACCATCTGATAAATTGGGGTCAATTTGGTCGAATTGTGATGACTTTTGTTAAATGTGAGCCCATGTTGGTCGAAATTTTGACCAACACAGGATCACACTATGTAAAAATTGAAAAAAGTGTTGTTTTTCGCCCTAATCTTATTGTTACGCGACCCAGAAGATAGCTTGTGCACTGAACCATTTTCTACATTGCATTTTGTAGCCAGGAGTACATACCAAAAGGGTTTTATAGTTTCAACACCAATAGGGTTTGACATCTTGGGTTCTTTGGTGGTTGATTGTAGCAGAGGAGAGCTCATGAATGCTTCAAAGTTGATCCGTTGAAAGAGATTTTAGAAAGAAGGCAGCATGAAAGGATTAAATAATAGCTGGAAATGTTGAAGAGTCTCCTTCCCAGCATTAGAAAGGCGAGTTGAAGTTTTGTTTAATAGATTGACATTTGATCTCATCATACTCTTAATAATCCACCCCATTTGTACAAAATCATTAGTCATTGTAATTTGCGCTTTGATTGCTTGCTTTCTTGCCTTGTTTTGAATATATTTATATGCCCTATACAATGTTTGCCTTTTTTGGACTAGACATTTCTCATTTTCTTTGTTCCCTAACTTGAGTTTTCAAACTAGTGCTTATAACAACCTCCTAAGATATTCATAAATACTAGTAATCCAAAAGCAAGGCAAACAAATTTGATGAGTCAAAAAATAGAACACAAAACTATCAAAGATCTAATCAATGGACAAAAAATGGCCCTCCAATAGTAACCCTTAGATGAAATCCAAGGTATTACCCCTATCATTTCTAAACTCTAGACAATTCAATTTCCAAAATTCTGAAAAAGAATATCTATTATAACAAAGTTGAGTATCCCTATCTAATTTGCATCTACTATCCCCGTGTATAATTACAAACTTATCCATACTTACAACATTCATTCTATACACATGTATGCATCTTACTAGATCAATCTAGATGAAGCTTAGAAAAAGTTTGCTTCAAAATAATAAAATCAACTACTAGAATAACCTACAAATCTATTACTATGCAATCGAGCCAACTATGCTAGATAGTTTGAGGGTATCCTGCAAACGTTAGGGTTCTTAGGGATGAGCAAAGGTGAACAAGTGATTAGAATATTAAACTTCATCAATAATAGAGTCTTCAGCCCTCTAAATGCTCAAAGGGCATTTTGACAAAAAAAGGTTAATGGTTTCTATTATTGGTAGCCTTTGGAAGACATTACAAGAAAGCAAAATCAAATTTATGATGTTATGTAGATGTTTCACAAGATAAAATCTATATTGATGAACAATACACAAATTGTTTTGGCTTTATTTACATGAAGAAAACAATAGAGAATTTTTCATTCTGCTGGGTATAATGTACAACATTATAGCATGCCGAAAAATAACGTGAAATGCCAATTTAATTAAAATCTTGAAAATCTCACAATAGAAAGTAATTATGTTGAATAGGCTCATTAGAAGACCTTTCTATCCTACAAGGTAGGAAACATATATATCAAACCCAAAGGTGATGGTTTTCATGGGTTTCTAGGTCTACACAAACTAGTCTTGAATTAGGCTTTTAATACCCCTTCAAATGGTTTGATCAATTCCTACCAAGGATATTGCATACTCCTTATACATTCCCCTAATACAATCCAAATTAATTTCTTGAAGTTCAATCCACTCCTGCAATGTCCAAGCACATTTCTTTGTCAACCACCTAGCCAGGTTGCTCTAGGGCACGCCTAGGGATGGCTGGTAGCAATAGCAAACTACAACTCCTCCATTCCAATAAAAAATGACATAATGTATATAGAGTCTTCTTTCATTTCCCATAATTCCATGCATTTTTAACCACAAGAAATGAATCTAGACTCCATTCTTTTGAAACTGCTTGGGTTTGTCCAGTGACTAGCAGAGTACAAAATAATAAGTATTAACCCAACAAAACTAATCAAGAATACACACAATTATGTACAGAATATCAAGACCACATACTCTAACTACTAAATGTAAAATAACTCAAATTTCAATCAATATGATTGTGGATGTTCACCATTGCATAGCTCTACAGTCAAAATTGCTCAGCATTCAATTGCTTCTAGTTGAAAAACACAACATCCAACCATATAAACTAGTTTGGATGGGCTTAAATAGCCTTCCTAAACCTTCCCCAAACTGAATTCTGGGAGTGGGTGACTAATTGGTAAAATATTGAACCTATTGGAATATTCAAATATGGAAAGAATACTGACGAGAGTGGGGGGGGGGGGGGGGGGGGGTTGTGGTGGGGTGAATCAAAAGTATTACACTTTTTCCAATAAAACTTTTATCTGAAAGTAAATTGCATGCATGTAAATACATCATGAAAATATTAAACTAAGACATGCATCAACAACACATCCTGTGAGTTGATTATGCCTTGTACACTCATCTACAAGAAAACAAATGTCTTTTTCATATTTGTCAGTCAATGAGACTGGCATCCTCATTCTTTGTTTCATGGACTGTTTGAAGTCCACAAAGTAACTAGTCATTTGGGCATCAAAATTATCACCCATCTGTTCAATATATCCATTGATTTGTTCAACAATTATTTTGTCTGGACTCCATCTCACCTTACCCACAGAAGGGAATTCTTTCATCAGATAGAAAAACATACACACCAAAACTGATCCAAATTTTCACTGAGCTCCCTTGCTCTTCCTTATAGCTCCCAGATTCTCATTAATCTGTTGAAACACGAGCTCTGCTAGATCATAGGTATGATCCTTTTTAATCAATTTGTATGCAACATGAACTGCTATACAAGGCACATTGTTTAACCTACTTGACTGATAGAATTTGTGTGAAATGATTCTCATAGCAAAATCCAGTAGGGTTTCTATGATTGTATCAATAGTCATTCCCCTATTATTCCATTTAGCACCCGTGTTTCTCTCTATTACTTCCCTTTTGTCACTACGCAGGGTCTTTGGCTGATCTAGGGTTGGAATACCAATAACCCTATGAATAGTTCTCTTGGTGAATTTTACTGGCCCTGTTTCTAACCAAAAGGCTCCATCATGTATTATGCTCAAAACTATACGTACCCATTCAACTTTGAAAACAATCAAAAATTCTAGGGTTTTGGTCAATCCTTTTCTCTTGGCTATTGAGAACTCATCTTTCAGTATCTTGTTCTCACATAGCTTGTCATATGCCTTGTGAATTTTTAAATCTCCTATGGCTCCAATTTTGCAGTAATAGCATCTACGAATAGCTTGGACCATAACAACTTTATCAAGAATAACTGATAATGCACCTACGGGATCATTCTTATATGCAACTTCTGGAATGGGCTTGAATTTTGGTTGCTTAACTTCATTACTAACCAACTTTATCTCATGACTCTATTTTCTCTTAGTGGTTCCAAACCCAGATGCCATTGTTTGCCAACTAGGGTTTACAGTTTAAACAAGTTTATAAACACTACGTAGCTCGACACTTAAGTAAAATACCTCAAATCGATGAGACTCGTGCTGAATCATTGTGGAAATCTTCACAAATGGGTTCTAAGCTTGCCTTGATCTTCTACGCTCTTCTCGTCTTTTCTTCATGTTTGAATGGTAAGAATTGATTGAAAATAAAACTATGTACTCTTCAAAATAGAGTAATTAATGCTTAGTGCACTAACAGCTATCTACTCGGCACCTAAATGATTTTGACATGACTCGGCACTTATTGTGTTTTACTTCACTCAGCTCCCATTTATATTTCATAGCTCGACATCATCTATCAACTCGATCGTTGTTAGCAACTCGGCACCTGAAGACAATTTTGGTAGATTTTGCAAGACTCTTAATTTTGACTTAGCATCTTTGCTTATGCTGATTTCTTCTTTGCAGTTCCTCTATGTTTTGGGACTGATGTATGATGTAACTTAGTTTATCAATCCCACACACCCATTCTTGCTTAATTTGATGAAGTGTGATCACTTGACCTATTAGGTGAAGTGATCTCTGCACTTGATGTGCTACACTCATCTTTCTTCTTCCATGTCCTATTCATCTCACTTCTGATGTGTTCAACATCTATCTTTTCCTTTCCATTGTTGAACTTAGAACTTGATGCCTTTGACCTTGTTGGGCAATTCCTACTGATATGACCAGTTTTTAAGCAACTAAAACATGTGGTTTGACTCAACCATCTTTTATTATTTCCCCTAAAATGTATTCTTATGCAATTTTGGGGTATATGTCCATATTCTTGACAATAGTGACAATTGTACCTGGTGTTGTAATCCCAAAATTCATGGTTTGATGTCTTTGCTAGTTGATTTGATGTCCACATAGGCTTTGATCTACATTCAAAAGCTCTATGTCCATATTTCTTGCAATTATGACAGTGACCCTCAAATCTTGATGTCTTAATAGTCTTGGTTCTACATTCATATGCTTGATGACCTTGCTTCTTGCACTTATGACAATAGTTTACATTCTTAGGCTTGTCATGCTGATGGGCATTCTTGCTTCTACATACATTAGATGTATGTCCTTTCTTTCCATAGAAATGACATGTAAGTTTGATATTTTTACCTTTTGTCGCTTCTTTGTTCAGCACTCTTTGATGATTCTCCAACTTCAGTGTTGTTGTATCCAAGTCCTAATGTATCATGGGTTTATCTTGGGGATTTCAGTAATTGCTCAAAATACTTGATGGATTCATTGGGTTTGTTGAAGCTTTCTGAAATTTCCTTTTCTCTTCTTAAGTCATTCTGCAATTGTTCATTCTGCATATTTAGTGTAGAGATCTCAATGTCTTTCACATTAAGTTCATGATAAGGGTTCATCATTTGGGCAAGTGTATCCATCTGCATGTTTGAGATCCTTGTTAATTCAGTACACTTTTCTTCAAGTCTGTTTGCAAGATTCCTTTTGTCATTCTCTATCATGACTTTATCTTCAACTGCTCTTTTCTTTTGTTTAGTGATTTCACATAACATTATGGCCTGTGATTCATGTTCCATCTTAAGAGATCTTATCTCATCTGTTTGAACTTTGTTTTTGTCCATCAGTTCTGCAATTACTGCATCAAACTCTTTAGTATCTCCATTGGAAAATATATTTGTGGTATCAATCTCCTTGTATTTTATCTCATTTTCAGCTATGGCTAAATCGTTCCTTCTTTTCAATGAGTTTCTCAACTTATCTCTAGATTCCTCCAAGCTATGCAGAGCAAGTTGCACATCTATCACCTGATTTTCAATAATCTTTCGAAGTTTGAAAACTTCCATCTTTAGATCTTTTCCTCCAAGTTGTTAGGCTTTTTCTTGTGAGAACCTAATCTGCTCTGATACCAATTGTTGGAATATTCAAATATGGAAAGAATATTGATGAGAGGGGGGGTGAATTAGAAGTATTACACTTTTTCTAATAAAACTTTTATCTGAAAGTAAATTGCATGCATGTAAATACATCATGAAAATATGAAACTAAGACATGCATCAACAACACATAACACTGGAATTTGGTAACCTAGAAACCCTTCAGAAATAAGAAGGTAAAACTGGGGTGGGGATGATACCCACAAAAATTCACTGCAGTAATATTGTTCAACCACTTCTGATGGTTTGCCCTATTAAAGGCCTGCCTTGTTAAAGGCTTTACACTGTGTCAATAGTGACCTGGTTAAAGGATTTACAAACACTTAACATGAAGTGTCACCCTATTAAAGGATTTAATCACCTTTTGATAAGGATCTACAAATAGCTATTAAGCCAACCTATCTACATAGGATTTCCTTTCTAATACAATGGTAAGAGAGTATTAGGTATTATAAACCTGATAGTTTGCAATCCTTGATTGCTGAATGTAGGCACTTGTTCTAGCTCTCTCTCTGATTTTGATCCTCTGAGATCTGATTTCCGTTCATCTCCTTTGCTTTGTTCTGATCAACTGAATATTGAATTGCTTCTCTTACTCTCTATGTCTTCTTTCACTGAATTCCATTATGTTTTTCCCTTAATAGTATTCTCCTTCTCTCATCATCATTACAGTGAATCTTTTGTCTTCCTTAAAAAGACTTCGAAGACTTAGGGTTAGATATGGATCTATGATCCACATTGAATCTCAATTTCTCGCTCAATACTTCCCTTTTTGCTGATTGGTTGCATGCCTTTCCAATTTTCCAATTGGCTGCATGCAAATTGCATAGGAAATGTAAAAGATTCGTTCTTATCTCCAGATCTTTCGAGATTTACCTTATGTTGGCTACAAAAATGGTTTACATCATAGTTTGTGCTATTACAAACTCTTATGCTGATATCCTGAGTTACTCGACTCCTGAAGCATTATTGATGCTCGGCACATGCTATTTTTTGGATAGCTCGACACCTAAAAAAAACTGTATCACTCGGCACCTTATGTTACTCGGCACTTGAATAACTCGGCACTTGATATCACTCAGCACTTGATATCACTCGGCTCTTGATATCACTCGGCACTTGATATCATTGGCACCTACTCTTTGATCGGCATGTATAGTGAAAAATGATTAAGTGTATTGACACTTAGCTATCAAAATTATTCTTTAAACCAAAAAAACCAAGTTACAAAAGTTTCACATAAAGTTGTCGAACTTGCAACTTGGCAACTTTTCAATTTCTTGACAACTTTTGGAAATGTTTGGTTCCTTTTAGCCTAGGTGTATAGAACCTTACCAAATGGTTCCCCAATCTCACATGCGTCTAGACTCTATTCCAAGCCATTCTAGGCCTTGGATCATATACTATACTCCTAGAGACAATTGGACCCATTGACAACTTTTTACCTAGGGAATGCAACTTTACATCTTTTTCCACAACTTTTGAATTTTGACTTAGAAAACATGCCAAGATGCACTTGGATATCACTTTGAGATTTCATTTATCTATTATTAGATACCATGGCCCATCAAAGAGCCAAATACAAAAAAAAATTAAATAGGACCTTGACATGTCCTAGAGTGCTACTACACCATTCTCCCCAACAAAAGAAGTCCTCATGGGACTGCGGGAGAAATCAAGTTGAGATCTATTCCCTTCTTCTTGAAATCAGTCACTGGTATCCATGTAGCTTCAATATCTAGCTTTCCCTTCCATTTGATCAGGTATTCCATGTAGACCTTGTGCCTAGTCTTCTTTCCCAATCTAGAACTCAACACCTTCTTAGTCCATGGAACTCAGTTAGTAATTTTTGACAATTTCTTAGCTACCACTTAAAGCTCGAAAGTCCTAAGAGAACACGGTATCTTTTAAGAATAATTCTCATATTCAATTGGACTTTAGAGAACTCTCTAGCTCATGGAAATTATGTGGAATGAGCTTCCAAGAAGCATCAAGAGGTATCTAAAAATACATGACTCATGTTGCTCATATGATTAGAGGATGAGTATCTCACACTTCCTGAATTTTAGAAGTTATATCCTCTATCTACCATTTTAAGGGAAAAATTAGCTTTTCCTCATACTTTGAGAATGAATGCCAATTTTTGGCATAGAAGAGGTCATATATTACAGAAAATAAGGCCTAACACAAGGAACAACTCTTTTTGTTTCAACCAAAGACTTGCTGAGCCGTACTCTTGATCATGTTTTATATCTGCAGATCATGGAGCTGCAAAACAAAATTAGTGTATTACTTAGGAAAGATCTTCCCACAAAAATTCATTTGTCAAAAAATACTTTTAAATACATTCAAAGATATAACTACCTCCTTCAAGCCCTTTGGGGAAGTTTCTCGCAGTTCTAAAATTTGATCAGCTCTTCTTTCTCCAATACCCTAGTTAAAATTTTATCAACAAAATCAGGCCAAGAATAGGCATAAACATAGCACTAGTTAAGATTTCAACAAAACATGAGTTTATAGCTAAAGACCAAATAAGAATACCCAATAATCTAAATCATATGGTCTTCTTGTCTTTTATATTTCTTTATTCACTCAGGACGATTGCATGATTAATATAGACTGATTGAATTAATTGAAGAATTGATTGCAAGTCTGTTTGATTCTCAACTGATGTTTGATGAATGATAGAATGATTTCCTTTGATTTGACAATTTGATAGTTAGTGAATGATGACTAAATGAATGTTTTAATTCATAAATTGAGGAGTGATGAATGGTAAATGATCATAAAAAAATTTCTTCTTCTATATATTATTCGTGGAAGGTTCAACACCTATCATAAAAATTGAATCACCACTTTAGATTAATATGTTATTCCCCAACTTTATCTCCCTTGGATTCCCTCCTCAAACGAAACCTCTTCTTTATATCTTACAATGTAAGAGTCACTTCTCTTCACCACATGTGCCCCTTGCATTGGTCACAGCCTTTCACAATTACCACCCTTCAAATAAGGTCAAACTCTTCATCATTGTTGACCAAATGAAGGTACTTCCTTACTATCTTCCCCTCCCTTCTTCCATCAATACTTCCTTAATTCCTATTCTCCCTTTATGCATATCAGAACTATCTTATATCTTAGGCCAAAATTTACTATGGTTATCTTATGATTATCCAGTCTTCCATGCATTCAAAAGAAGTCTTTCCCCCCTGTTTATATCTTCATG
Organism: Cupressus sempervirens; assembly: GCA_028749045.1. NCBI lineage: Eukaryota > Viridiplantae > Streptophyta > Pinopsida > Cupressales > Cupressaceae > Cupressus > Cupressus sempervirens. The sequence goes on from CM053789.1 coordinate 772,660,195, forward strand.
ATGGGAGAGTCAAAACCTTTCATTATTACAACTCTTCATCCTTTATGCTCTTTGAAAGAGTCACAACCTTTCATAGCTACCCCCTTACGAAAGAGTTGCAACCTTTCTCAATTATTACCTTTTGGGAGAGACACGACCTTTCCCTTTGAAGCAGTCACTTTCCTATGCAAATTTGAGAGTGACATGTAAAAGCTCTATCATATGTATATATCTAGTTTGGATAAGCAATACATGTGGCTTTTTGATTGAATTTTACTCTCTTCACTTGCAAACAGCAAGTGGAGTATCCGTTGAAAGCATTTCAAGTCATCACCAAAGCCTTCATTGATCTTCTGTTCAATGTCTTCCATACATAAATTTTGTCCACCGTTATTTCTTAGCTTAATTCTAGCTACAACAACCATTGACATAAATCTTTAAATACAATATCTCTATCATCTTTTATTAACTAGGAGAAATTTATAATCAGTCACCTTAGTCATACTTTATAATGTTGTGTACTCTTTTGGACATGCTTTTCCTTATCCTTCCTACTTGCAAAATTTATGAACTAAAAAATAGATGGTATTTTGTTTTTGTTTTCTTTGGAGAGCCAAGATTCTAGTGTTCAATCCAAACAACATTTAGGCTATCTTTACTAATATAAATATCATTCCATTAGAACTATAATGTTCCCAATAGATTAAAGTAGGATCATTTTGTCATTGTTGTAATTTGTAATAGAACTTTGGATACATCTTTGCTGAAGATTTATGTTTACCATATGTTTCAGATGTGATTAATTTCTTAAACCATAGCTTTCAAACATGAAGATTTGGGAATGAAGACAGGGTTTGGGAGTGGGTGGGAGTTGGAAGCTGAAATAAACATGTGCTCAGGAGTTAGCTGAGCCAACGAGGTGCAATTTAACAAAGAACAATCCAACAATTCCTCAACAAATCTGAACTGACATTCTTTTTTCCTTTCAAGCTTAGCATGCTGTCAGAAAAGCAATTCAGTGTTTGACTCAAATAGAATGACCACTACTTAGCATTGACATTAACTAATCTTGTGAAGAGTGAGTGTTTTGTGTGATTCATTCATCAGTGTAACTTCAGTTCAAAGGAACTTGCACTAGGCAAAGATGCAAGGGCAATGCAAAATATTATTAACCTAAGGATGCTTTAGTCTCATAATGCAATTCTAGAAATCTAGAGTAACTTTGAAGCAAGCCATCTTTGTGGGGAGCAAGGTCATGTACTTCTATTTCTAGTATCTAGCTAATAGACAAGTACATGGTTCTCATTCATTGGAAAGATCATACATTGACCAGTAACCCTTATAATACACTTCCATTTAAAGATAGAATGTTCTTCGAGGTTGATTTCAAGGAACATAGTATACATGTATGTTCATCTTGAGGAGTGGGTATGGGCTCTATAGGGATGCAAGATCCAAATTGGGTATAGGGATGTGCATTGAGTTTCTGAGACTTGTTGAATACTTGTGAAAAATTCTTTTATTGAAACATAATGTTCCATTTAGTCCATTAAATGCACCTCTAATAGTTTATCTAAGAAACCATATTTTTTATTTTTTGTATGCCTGCCAATATTTTTTAGCAAGACAGAGCATTTATGAACTTATTTCTTATCTAGTTTTTGTCATTGTTTCTGTATGAAAAGTGTATAGATGTTTTTTTGAAATAGAATTATACTAAAATCTTTTGACATGCTTTTTAATGGCTTTGGTTTATCGATATTTCCTATTATAGGTGTATGAAAAAGGTGTGGCTACAGTTAAGCTTCCTAAATCAATAATTAAAGGCTCAAACTTACTACTAATGGGTTTTCTAAACTATGGAAATTCTTATTACCTCCTAATACAATTAGATAGGGATTTCAAGCCTCTTTTTACCCTTTTGGAGTCCAAGCAAGACTCAATAAGTAGATTTGGTCTTCTTTCCAATTCCATCCACATGTTTCATTTCAACAAGATTGATATTAGAAGAATGCAAATGGTGGATCATGAGGTGAACTTGAGCCTTTTAGACAATGGGCAATCATCTCTAGAGAAAGAGATAACAAAAATTTCAAATTTAATGTCAGAATCTGTGTCTAATCTTGATGCATTTACAGATTCTGATCTTTAGGGCCAAGGGTGCTTGCAGTCTAGATTTTCATCTCTAGTAAATGATGTATTTGAGTTTGACAAGGGAATGCCATTATCTTGATATTTACCAAAACATAATTTTCTTGTTGAATCTTCACCATCAAATCATCTAAGTGTTGTGTAGGGTATTCAGCAAGGAGGAAAGTATGGTCCATCAACTACATGGGATAGGAACTCTCAGTTGTCCTTAATTAATAATACTAGAAAAACTTCTATTGGAAGCTCACCTTTTAACACTCGGTTGATGTTTGAACCAAATCATAAGAATGTATGGTAGACTGGCTCAAGCCCCCCAGCTGGTGGACACAATTATGAAGTCAATACATCCACACTCAACCCTGCAAGGATCCAATCTTTTAATAAACTGTCATCAGCTACAAAGTATTATTTTAACCATGATCTCACTTCTTCAAAGTCTCCATTGCATCTGGGAGACACTTTAGGTTATCCATCAATGGAGGATAATCATCTAAGAAAAGTAATGGATACTCCAAAGGAGGGGCTCCCATCACATTCTACTCATTAGAAAACTAGTTCGTCATATACAACAAGAATATCATTAGTGCATAGGAATTCCATTCAATAGTCAAGGTCTTCTCTTGTTAAGACTTCAACTGGTGGTCAAACATCAACTGTATTCAAAAGCTTTGCAACTAGCTTTCACATGATCCCCCCAACATGCAAGTTTCTATTTCTAATTCACTATACTTTTGAGATGGAAAATGGTAGCATGTTGGGTTGGGCATGTCAATTGTGTCTGTTGTATGCCTTCTATTTTTAACTGAATATCATCTAGCTAATGCATGAGGTATACATCTTATAGGTCAAACATTAGATTCTTTAACTTGTAATGGTAACACATTTGACATAACTCAAAAAATAAGTAGTTGAAAGCATTGCCTTTTAGATATTTCGCAGTTAATTCCATCCTTGCAAGGAATATCAACTTATGGAGAAAATCAGAAGAAAAGAAAGACCTTTGAATTAGTTAATACAGAACATGCTTTTGTTCAACTAAATACTTCCAACACTTTGGGGAGATTTGTTAGCCATGCATGTGGGAGCATTCTCAGAGAAGCTAATCATGGGAAAGCACCTTCAAGTATATATGTATCTATTCTTCTTCAAGTGATTAGGCATTCTTCTTTATGTATTAAGCATGCCTGACTTACAGGCCAAATGGAAGTCCTAAATATCCCATATATCAAAGATGTGGGCTTGTGAAAGCCCTTTATAGACATATGGTTTTGGCTGCCCTATTCAAAAGAGGATGCATGGCAACATATTTGTTTGTGTCTTGGTAGACCTGGAAGCACCTACTAGGATGTCAAGGTAAATAATGAACATGGAAGGCCTAAACTAAAAGTGGATCTCTCCTCTTTAAGAGTGGTCTTAGTCAATAATTCCATATGAATATGTTTTATTTTATTGAATTCATTTATCATTAGTATCAACATGATACCTTCATATCATTTGACTCTTAATATGATTCCTTATCTTCTAATTCCTCATATTGGTGCACATTAAACTACAATATTTGCCAATATCTTTCTTAAAATAGTAATGGATGACTAAGATCCCAGATAGCAATGGATGACTAAGTTGTTACAGCAGGTATCCACCAATTAGTGCCAAGACTTTTGAGTGCTCTTAAAGGATTTTGATGTGCCTTGTTCTTGCTGACTTGTTATGCCCAATTCAGGAAATATGATTGACATAAGAAAGTAATGCCTAGCTTAAGATGGCTAGAAGTAAAAACTACATAGCTATTTATACCATCAACTAAACATGTGGACTATGAAGTTATTAGCAGCCCAACTCTTCATGGAAAAGATTCTCACATGAATATTTATTGCGAACTTTACTAATATATTTCTAGCTACTCTAATAAGGTTTTGATGAGCATACCTTCTTCCTTCACAACAATATACTTTAATTCGCCATAGCCTCTCCAACCAATAGAAATGGTTAAGTTTATTGTAGTGCCTATGTGACAATATCATGGTGCCTAAGTGGCATAGTAATTGTAATGTGCACCAGTCACTTCCAGGAAACTTTACAATGCAGATCTTTACTAACATTTAAGTATACTATAAGTTGATCTCTTGTGATTGTAAAGGCTTTTGGTCTTTTTCAAAAGTTCCCTGAAGGATAAAAAAATTGTTTTGTAATTGGAACCTTTAAACTTCTAAATCAAGTAATGGAAAAATGAGATTGATTGTTTCTGTCTATTTATCCATTGTGTAATTTTGTATGGAGTATTTGGTTTTCTTGATTATCTACCAAGCACCACAAAAAAATTTAATGACTTAATTTCTTTGAATTAATGATTTAATGATGGTACTTCTGATTCTCTAGCTCCAGCTAAATCAAGTTCTAAAAACTCAAAAAAGGTAAATGGTCCTAATGCTGTAGCTATAAGTCTTACATTCAAAATCAACAACAAGGCTTCATACAAAATAGTACTAAAAGGTGTGTGTCTTTTTGGGGTTCAAGTTTCAAACTACAAGTGCACATATTTGTATATTAAATTGGCATCTTCTATGCTCAAATGGTTGCTGATCTTTGTTTCACAGCTTTCTATTCTAGCACATAGTGCAATTGTACTGAAAGCAGAAAGTATAGCAGATAAAATAGAGTGGGTTAGCAAAATCAGGACCTTATTCAACCTTCAAAAGGCATATCAACAAAAGGACTAATATTATTGTTGTCTTGATCTTATCCATCATTGTATAATAGGTGTTTTTTTTTGGTAGAAGGGTGGTACTACACATTTTGCAAACATCTACGCCTTCTAGAAATTATAGGATCATTTTAGTTACATTTGAAAACATTAATCAAGAAAAACCATATGTGCAGATATAAACATTAATCACAACATGTCCAATTTATTTGCAGGTATATTTTCCTATGAAGAAAGACCATGCTTGACAATATGAATGCTGAACAAAATGAGACAATGGTTGCATTGTGAGCTCAATTTTGAAGAAAACCTAATAAATTTTATTGCCCTTGCAATAAGTGTAAAGGCTTAAAGACTAGAAGAATTCTAATCACAACAGCCCAGAGTCATTCTAGGAAACATGGTCATGTTGAAGGGGGCCATGATTTTTGTCCATAGTCGAATGCTGATTTCCTACTGGAGGAATATGGAGGTGTCAATATCCAAGCTGAGGATAACACTCTCATGGAAGAAAATGATAATGTGCCAAAGGACATGATTGAAGAAGATGGTATTGGGGCAAGTGATGAAGAGGCTCACAATGATGGTACTAGCAAATTTGATAATGATGATGAAGATGGTCTTGATATACCTTTACTTGAGAAGGCACACAAGCCCTTATGCGAAGGCTCACAAACAACTCTACTCTTGGCTATAGTGTTGTTGGTGAACTTAAAGGTTATGAATGGTATATCCAATGTAGCAATGTTACGTATGCTAAGGTATGTCATTTTTGTCATCTTTAATGTTAGCATACAATTACTATTCATTATAGTAACAATGCATATTTGTTGTTGTAGGTTGATTAGTGAGTTTTTGTTACCACCAGCAAACATTTTGCCTTGTTTGTACCAAGAATTATCTAACATTATGGATCAGATTGGAATGAAGTATCAAACAATACATGGATGTCCCAATGATCACATTCTATATCATAAACAATATGAATTTGTAGCTAAATGCCCTGATTGTCATAGTAGTAGATATCGGTCAGATCAAATAACAAAAAAAGTGCCTCACAAGGTTCTCCGGTACATTCCCATTATTCCACATCTTCAACAGTTATTTAGGTGCACTACATTGGCACAATTTATGGATTACCATGCACACAATAAAAGTCAGGATGACATTATGCGAATGCCTGCCGATGGTTTTGCATTTAAAGAGATAGAAGAAACATGGTCACACTTTAAAGAAGAACCTCGTAATCTAAAGCTTTCATTGGCAGCGGACGGTGTCAATCCATATGGAGATATGAGATCTGTTTACTCAGTGTGGCCTATTTTTGTTATTAACAATAACATTCCTCCTTAGATGTCCATAAAGAGGGAGCACATAATGTTGTCAATGATTGTGCCAGGTATTTTTTTCATTTTATAGTTATCTAAATTAATTTATAAATAGTGCATGAAAATGGTCATAATAATAATGTAATGTTTATGTTCATTCAATTGCTAGGTAAATACCAAGTTAAAGATATGAACGTGTATATTGAGCCCCTAATTGACGAGTTGTTGAAGTTATGGAATGGCATCACTATGTATGACATCTCTAGACTGATAGGACATCGATAATTTCAATTCCATGCAATGCTTGTATGGACAACACATGATGCCCTTGGGCTAACTCATTTTTGCGGTATGTTATATTGTTAATATCACATATTTTTGGTCTGTTATAGTGCTTACACATTACTATCAAATGTTTAAGTTACGCATGATAATTGTACATGATCCACTTCTACATGATCTTTTAGGTATTCAGACAAAGGAAAAATTCACATGTCTAGTTTGTGGTCCGAAGATCATGATAATTGTACATGATCCACTTCTACATGATCTGTAATGTTGAATCATACAATGGAATAATTGCCAATCAGTCTTCCCCTTCGAATGCACAAAAATTTAAATTTGAAATATTTCAACTATTAAGACTTAATTGGAAAAAAAAGCAATATCTATGCCAGTTGCTATAAATAGAATGGCCAGAGTGCAGAAAAAATAATTTTCCTTAAAACTCATAGTTTTTATAATGAAGAATATTCATATTGCAATTAGTTGGGCTTGCCTTTAACATCTCAATTCCAACATCTAGAAAATATTGTAATAAAAAGCATGTTATCAGATACATTCTTTCCTCTGCAGTGGTTCTTGTAAGAAAGGGGTATAACAAGTTTAAGTGACAAATAACAGTAGTGCCCAACCATTTTTTGAAAGCAAATCAATGCGAAAACCAAGTTTATAGAATATGCTTGAATTCTAGATGGATCTACTTGTTCACTCAAGGATTGGATTGCTTCTTTTGTAGCTTTGTATTTACAAGATTCTATCGCAGCAAAAGATAGGGCTTCTTGTGCCTTCTTTGCATGCTAATTTTTAAGATCTTGAAGTTGCATGGCTTTATTAGGAACTGATAACGAAATGAGGCTAGTGCTTTAGGCCCCATATTGAATTACAAAGCATTATGGAACAGAGTTACATTTTTATATAATGAAAATGTTATTGAATAATTGAAGTACCTGCCTTTGCAACTTGAGGACTTCTTCACTCAAGACTTGATTTGTCTTCTTAAGGTTTTCAACCAGACCTCTATTAGAAGAAAGGGCTCCCATTGTTGGAGTTGGTGTAGTTGGTGTTGCAGAACAAGGTGCTAGACTAGATCTCCTTGAGAGTGGTGATATTGATTGTAAGTTGTTTGTTGACTATGGAATTGAAATAGCTGCTTTTTTTAGTGTTTCTTGTGAATCAAGTAAGTTTGAGATAGTAATATCCTTTATCTGTAGCAAAGGAGGTACTTGGGATGAAGATTCTAGCTCTATACCACACTGGTCGCCTTGGGTCTTTACTTCTAGAGTTGTAGATTGTGTCTTTGAACCTTTTCTTTTTTATTTTTCTGGTCTATATCATATATCATTCAAATGCATAGGTAGCATGTTTTGGTTATTATTATAAGATACCATTGCCAGTTCTAATGCTTTTTCAATTTGGAAAAACAAGAATCAAATAAACAGTGTGGTTTATTTGGATTTAGTGCCAGTGCAGCCTTCGTGATCTTTCTAGAACTACATGAATGGTAGTGAACTAAACCACAATTATAGCATTGGTCACTAGAGACTAAAGCTATTTTTCCACTAGACTTCTAATGGCTTTCACAATCCAACATAGGATACTAGGACTTAGCACAAGTCCCTTTACCCACACTGAGTATACACAACTATTGAGCCCAAATGGGCAATCCACTTCAAAAACTTCACCCATTGACCCAAGCAATGGTGACAGCGAATAGGACATGCAGTCCAACCACAATCCACTATTAGTTTGGAATCCACCAATCCCACAACACACCTTTTCACTTCTAGGCCTACAATCCTTGTAGTCTTTCCAATATAATTTCTTGTATTTTCACCAACTATCCCTCAATGGCATAGGGACTTCTCCACCACTCCAAGCACCTCTTTAGGCACTTACTAAGGATCCAAAAGTTTCTTAGGCAAATCTTGCTCCAGCACCCCCAAACTGCTTCTTGGTTCCTAGGCCTAGTTGATCAAGTTAGGCTAGGGCTTCAAGGAAGAATGGACAAGGTGGGTTCCCAAGACCCCAATTACTTATGGAAATCCTTAACACATCAATTTGCAACTAGATTCAGCACTTGCACTAGTCAATAGTGCTTCCCAATATGATTGTCACCATTCTACTTGCAAAAACCAGTCAAGCACATGGTCTTGCTTGACCTAGGGCCAGCTAGGAAAAATACTTGCCCTTCTCAGCATGCCTCCAACTCCTAGAATCATATTCATAGGTCCCTTTACTTGTATATCCCTCAGTTTCAGAGGTTTCCACTGGTGGATTTGCAAGTTAGGGCTGCATTTGTACAAGGCCATAGAAAATAGGGCTATTCAGACCCCTTGTTACTAAAATGTTGATAACTTGCAAACCCCAACTCCAATTTATGTCAATTCAAAGCCAAAAAACTTATGAACACACCCTTGCAACTAATCCATACACTTAGCAATTGTAATAGTACTGTATGTAATCGTACAACCCACTATAATAGAAAAATTACCAGTAAATCAGAGGTTTTTTATTTGTTTTCTCCAAGCATCAACTACAACCTGATCTCCCTCACCTTCTGAGATCACACATGATATATATAGAGGCCTATAGGATTGTTGGAATAACCAAGTAGCCGTTCCCCAACTTAAAACAAACAACAACTTTTAAACAATACCAATCAACATTTTTAAAAGTTGTCAGCAACATTTTTAAAAGTTGTCAGCAACTTTTTTATGCAACTTTTTGCATTTTTGCAAATTTGACTACCTAATGAACTCAACAAGTTCAAAAACCATAAAATTGGCCTATATTGACTCAAACACCCTATTCTAAGGCCTCTTGGTCCCATTGAGCCACTTCATTTATAAACACACCAGAGTGCTAATGGACCTTACATACATGAGCCTTTATTACAAAACATGGGCCACCTAGTAAAGTATGGACCAAACCTTTATTCCAACACCCTAACTACTTGAATTCTCCTTTCATGGAGTGGAAAGGTGTCCTGCATCATAGGTACTTGTTCTCTTGCCTCATAGATACTTGTTCCCCTGCCTCATTGGTTAGGTGTCCTGCACCACAACCGCTTCATGGAAACAAATCCCACACTATCTAGTCCAATATCAGACATCATGTTTTGGACAATGTACTAGCTATTGGCCACATGGTGTTTTGAAGTACCAGGTATTGCATCATGGTGTTGTGCAACTACCATTGCTTCTTCCAAAGAATAGGTGTTAGGTTGTCTCTTATTTGTACCCACTAGAAACTCTAACTGCTTTGCTGCCTGCAAAGATTACAAATATATTCACAAAATGAAGGTACATTGTCTAGAATGAATGATTTTCCAAAAATGTGATCTTATTAATAAGATAAATGGAAAGAAAATCTTGAATTAAATCCTTAATGGAATGCAAGGAAAAAACATTTTTGCTAGTCAATTTCTTCAAGTTGATTATATCCATAAGTATGCTTTAATTCATTTGGTGATGCATGCTTTAATTATCATGATGTTTCAGTTGATAGACCAGCAGAGAGTAGTACTACTGAAGTTGATCCATTTCCTAGAGCAGTTCATGTGATTAGTACTAGTTCATATGAAGGGACATTATTGCTGAATGAGAAAACTATATTTTTGTTAAAAGAACGAAAGCTTCCAGGTGCTTTAAAATTGTTTTTAGTTAAAGTGTAAATTTAATTTATTTTTATATTACTCCTTTTGGACTGATAAATCCTTTATGTTTTTGTAGGTAATAATGTTTTCTTTGAACATCTTTTTCATATGACATTGAGACTATTCGGACCCACCATACGTAAAAGGTACATAGTTTCATATCATTTCTACATAATTTTTCTTTTCTTCCATTTACTGTAATATATTAAAGCTATTGATCTAACAATCTATTTTTTTTTTAAAAGGTGGAATTTACAAACTGTGGAATTAAAAAATCAGCTCATTGCATCTTTTGACAAGAAATTTGGAAAAGACATGTTTGACAATGGCCTACTTCTCAAAAAAGCAGCAAAGCATATAAAGACTATGAGGGATCAATATAGAAGGGCTCTTAAGGATAACCCAAAGTACGACCATCTAGCTATGATTCCACCAATGGAGTGGAATGAAATAGTAGAAGATGAAAAGGAGAAAGGGCTATGTGAAGATAGAGATAATGAAGCAGCACAGGGCAAAAAGAGGTATGTCATGATAGTATTAAGTACATTGTAATCATGAACTAATTATTCATATTTGTAAATATATAATCTAAGATGTTTGAAATTGTTCATAGATTGCAGGACACATCCATGGCTACAAAAGCGAGACTAGAAAATTTTGGCCAATGCAAACTTGGCTCTAGTGGCTATATGAATCTCTAGTCTTGAGTTGTAAGTAGGAGCAATGATATGAAATATGTTTTTTAATATAATGTTGCAAACAATTTTGTTTAGTGAAACCATACATACAAAACTGATGATATTAAGCAAAAAATACAGGGCACAAAATTCAATGTGGAGGTCACAAATGAAGATAGAAAACTTGCCTTGAAGGAAGGCTATAAAGTCGTGGTTGCACGCCTACGTGAAGAATTTGTAAGCCTTGCCCAAGAATCTAGTTCACCAAATGATATCTCACAGGTAAATTGGTTAGATGAAAAGTAAATGAAATTGAATAGTTGATCCTTTTCTTTTTTGGTATTAGTTTTGAACGTAAATTGACTACATAACAATGTGCATAACATTTTATTGCAGCCTTCATATCCTACCACAGAACCTGCTCATGACGAAGGCCATAATGTGCATTATAGTGGTGGAGGTATTAATTTGCTATTGGAAATTAATTATGCAATCAGAAATATGAAATGTTCTCCTTCCATTTATTGTCCAAGCATGGTCTTATCCAAACATATATTCTATGCTCATTATTCAGATCTTTTAGAAAATGTATTGTTTAAAGACTACAACCTCTTCAAACTTTTCTCCAAGTGAGGGTTCCATGCTAATAAAAATATAATAAAACACCACTTATTAGCATCCTCAAGAATATGCATCTCAAATGACATGAGAGACTTGACTTCCCAGTCTTTGAGATGTGTGTATCTTTATACTTTATAGTTGTCGAGAGTCTTTTTGCATATACACCATCTAAGTTCAAATATTGGTCATAGTTGAAAGAGGATAATAGACTGTAATCACTATGAAGCAAATGGTAACAAAAATATAACATGATTTCAGGAAAACTGTTATCTCTCCTTACTGTCTACTATTTTTCTGATTTGGGTTAAGTAATATTTGAAAGAAGCAATGATCATACTCAAGATTATTTTTTGTTTTAGCAAAGGATGCTCCCAATTTTACAATACAGATGTGAACAAAATGACATAGTTGGTTTGGTTGCAAGACCTTGTTGAATTTACCTTGAGAGCACCTTCATAGAGGAAGATTGTTTGAATTATTTTAGGTAGGAAGATTCTTCTGCAATCTAAGCTAAATGAAGAGCTTTTGTTAGTAGTTTTCAATTAGAAAAATTGGGTTTTGATGATGAACAGGTGCATTAAGTGTAACTTTTTTGATTGGAAGAGTTATGGTCCTGTACATTATATGAGAATACCCTGCTAGGAGAAGGCCAAAAATATTTTGATTGATTGTGGTTGTAGATTAAATAGTTTTAAACTCTACAAAGAATTGAGACATATCATGTTTCATTCACTTGGCAAAAATGTCAATTTGGTTAACTTTGGAATATATGATCATATGCCTTAATACATTTTACTCATAGTCATTGACTTCCACAATGCAACCCAAATATTATTTTACTGCATATCAAACACAAAGTATTGATATTAGTTTGTGAGCCATTACCACTAGGTCTTCAGATCAGTGAGGCTATTTTAATGTATGATTTGAAAAAGCACATATCTTTAAAAATAATCAGGACGAAATCATAAGAAGCTTTGCTAATGATAAATATTTTAAATCCATAACTATGGTTTTCATCACTGGAAGGTGTCTCTGTGTTGCTACTCAATTCCATTGTAGTGTACATGAGATTTTGTTTGTTTGATAGTAGTTTTCATTTCTTGTATTATGTATTGAGGGTATTCTTGAGCAATGACAACCAAGTTTATAGATTGGCAAGGCAATTTATTATATGATTTGGAACATTCACATAGTTTTGTTCTTATTTCTCTAACATCATTACTTTAAATATTATCTCTAGTTGCTGAAACATATTCATTATTTTAAAATAAGGATCTTTAAGCTTTTGATCAGTAGTTGATTATGATTTCCAACTCTATACTTTGATAAATCATTTGTTCTAACAAATCTCATAGAGTAAATATTGTGATATTGCTATCATGATTTAACTGTGTAGTATTTGAGTCAAATTTATTGACTCATATTTCATGCGCAGTGCTCAAAATGAATCCATCTCTCATGATAATATTTTTTTGAATATTTCAGAGCATGTTGAACATCATGTCGAAGGAGTGGAACATGTTCCAAGTGTTCAACATGTTGACATGGCGGCGGATCAAAATGTTAATGTACATTATGTGGCATTGTCAGGTAAGAAAAATGCATGTTATGTTGTACTAGTACTTGATTATAGACTGGTAACAGTTAAAAAAAGAAAAAGAGTATGCCAATTTATCCCATTCACTTGTTCTTGCAACAGAGCCCCCTTTAGTGCAGCAGCCTCCTGCTCCTCCAAAGAGAAGGAGCCATCATAATTTGAAATTACACATGCTAGAAGACAAGGAGAATGATGTAGATATGGATGCTCCTATGAGTGCTTTTCTTAAAAGAGCTCATAAAAACAAAAGGAAGAAATGATGTTTTAAAAATCTTCTTTGATAAACCTTGTTGGATAATGAAAGAACTTTTTTTTAAGTAATTATGTATGAATGATGCATATTAATACTAATTTTTATGTTATGTTAATGAATATTGTTATGTCTTAATGAAGTCTTGATTAGTATTGTGTATTAATGAATTTTATATCATATTAATGAATGTTATGTGATTGTATTGATTGAATGTTATAGTTCATAAATGGATGAATGAATCAATGAAGTATGTAATTAGATGATAATGGGTACTTTAGATTGATGTTAGGGGGAGAAGGGTGAGGCTAGAAAAGCTTCCACCTTCACTTGGTTGGCCTTTTTAAGTAGAGAATATTATAGTATTCTTGAAACCAAGTGAAGCTCAAACTAACACAAAATGGACACTTTGCATGTGGTAGGTCTAAAATGATCCATGACTACTACTGCCCATAACATGAATTTGAGAAATACATTCTGATATCACCAATTTCAGCACTCTATTCAAAGCATAGGAGTGGCCTATATTCTTGGCATGAATTTTGAGTAATGCCTCAGACCAGATTGCCTCACAAGTGGCTGGAAGAAGCCTACATGAGTCTGAGACTATGAACTCTCCCTGCCTTGGCCAAGAAGAACTTGCCAACTCTCTACTATTATGGCAAACTACAGAGTGGTGTGGATAGTCTACAACCAACCAATAAGTTCACAATTAAAGGAATGAGCCTTCCTTCACCAAGGATTTCCAAGCAACGATCTCAAGTGTACCAATTTGATCAATTCTCCAATCCTCATTGAGAATCTTGTCCCAATCAATCTCTACATGAAACAGGGACACAAGGTGACTAGTCAAATGGTGAATAACACCTAAACGTCTGAAACTTTCATCCTTATATCTTCCAAGGTCACTCTAGTGAATCCCAACCAGTTCCATTACTTCTTGTTGATAAATCCCAACATTGACACCCAATCGAGATTGATCCCCAAGACCAATGCATCACATGAAGAAACTACATTCCCAAGCGCCATAACAAGTGCAATGCACTCTTAGTCTATGATGCAGAGGTGGTGTGTGGTATCCATCTTCTTCATATGAGATAGCAAATCCATTCATTTAGCAACAACTCTTTACTCCAATGTCCTCTCAAGGACTTACCTTCCAGGCTACGCCAAGTGCACTTAGAGTTTCCCAAACACCATAACTTCTTCCAAGGCTTCAACCTTCATTCTTCCTTTGTGAATCAACTCCTTGTAGCCTTTCCACCATGTTCCATCCATCCATTCATTTTGGACAACTAATCTCTTACCCAACATTCATATCTAGCCTTAAAGCTAGTAGCCCTCACTAGTCACTAATTTGGATTTCTCTCCAATAGTTCCCAAACAACTAGGGAAGAGCAATCCCATTGGCTCTAGGCCTATTGTCAATATCAAATCCAAAAGTAATGTTCATTGTTTTGTCCTTCCGTTTGCTTAAATACTCAATTCTTGGCCCCTTAATTTGCTTGATTATTTATGTGATAGAAGTTTATTTCTGGAATCTAACATGTAAACATCTATATTAGGTCAATGTGATGGATACTTTGAGTAGGCTTAGTCATGATACCGATTCAGAAGTTGCTATGGTGAGTGGTATTCGTTATAATATTTCTTTGTAATCTTTCCAATTTCCACTAGATAGGTTTTTCTTATGAATTTTCTTAAAATTTGACAATCTAAATAACAATGTGTATTTATAGGCTGCAAGACTAGCTCTAGGATTAATTGGTGCTAGAACAAATAATGATCAATGAGCTAGCATGCTACAAAATCTATCGAGCTATTATTACAAAGATCCCAACCTTCTATTCTGTGTATGCTATATTGCCAATTATTAATGTTGATGCTGCAATTTTATTTTCTAAGTTTAACAATGTCTAAAAAATCCTAATTCAGGAAATCTGACATAAATAGATATATTGCAGGTTCGCATTGCTCAAGGTTTGGTTCATTTAGGAAAAGGGTTGTTAACACTGAGTCCATATCATTCAAACCACTTTTTGTTGTCATAGTAAGTACCTACATATTGCATTCCTGAAGCAAGATTTTAAAATTGCAAACTTCTGAACCCATCTGCTTGTATTCAATTTGCTTCACTCTTTGCACTTGTTTTATATTGATTTGGATATGTTGCGACTTTAGCAGCTTGTTATCTATATAATTGGCCTACTAGGTTCTTTTCACTCTTTTTCTATTTATTTGTTTCTTGTCTTGCTAATCAAAAACCTAAATTGATTTGCAACTCTATAGTAGCTAGTATTATAACTTTGCTTCATGCATGTTTGGACATGAAGTCGATTATCTTGGGAAAATATCATTATGTTCTTTATTTCCTTGTATTGGCCATGTAGGTTTGTATCATGTATTGGATGCATGTATCATGTATTGGATGCATTTTTTTATAATTTTAACTTGACATATAAACAAATTCTTAAAATAGAATTGTCTTATATTTGCATTGACACAATATTGGAAATGAAATCATTGATTAACCTGCATTGATTAACGTATGAAATTCTCTAAGTTAGATGAATTTTTTGCAATGAAATCATAAGCATATTGGCTATATTCTTTACACTAGTGCTGAAGCGTTGTGGTCTGTGTGATAAGACCTAGTGAAATCCATGAATAACACTAACAATAATAGCTGGCTTGCATTCTCCCTCTCACCCCATTTAGGGGGTAGGGATCCTCTTTCAAGTATAACTCATCATAGTTATGGACAAGGTGGAGGGGGGCCAATCTATACTACTATGCCCTTGAGGTCTAATGGTTCTCTCTCTATCATGGAGGTTCTCAGTAGGTCCCAAACTGAAGGTAAAGAAATGGTAGCCAACAAGTCCATAACCAAAACATATGGGTTATCTTCATGAATATCTAAGGCTCTTGAAAAAGCTAGTAGGAATAAATAGTTCTTTTAAACATGAACTTGGATTAGTTTTAGGTTATACAGTGATGATTTGGAGTTGGTTTTGTAAATATTATGTATTGCCAAAACCATCTTTTTTATCTTTCTTTTGGTTTTGTAGATTTGAATGATTTAAAGCCCCTTGGACTACAAACAACAAGCCTTTAGTCGACAAACATGGTGGACGAGAGGCTTTCAATAGTACAGGCTACACAATATGATGCAGAGGCAGCGCTTTGGAAGCACCAAACAAGTCTAAGCACCTTGGAGGTATCAAGCAAAATCAAGTTGCTACTCCAAATTTCCTTAACACCACAGGGTTATTCAGTGTTTGGCTCACATCAAAAGGGACTATATTACTGTTTACCATTGTCCAATAGGTTTCACAACCCAATACTCCACATTAGGTTGAACCCCAACTTCTTCTCTCTTGCACCAAGCAAGACTCCCTCCACACTCAACTTAAAACAAAGTGGTTTCAACCCCCTCAAACCTTCTAACAATAGTAGGGGCCTAGAAAACATCTAACACAAGCAAACTATAACAAACAATGATCAGATTTATGAGCAACTTGACTATTGTCAGCACCCAAATAAGAATGCAGCATTTAGGCTTATTTCACAAAGTAGCAAAAGTGGGATTTTGAGACTTCGCGAATTCCAAACACCAGAGATGGTTTAAGACACATTCATAATGATCCAAAAAAGGAATACCATTGATTAGAATCTCTACAGCCAGCAAATAATGAACATTGATACCATAGACCTAGTAGGCAATTAGGTCTCTCAACACTATTTTTCACCAACCACTTAATTTTAGTACAAAGGACTTGTCAATCTAAGACTAGTTTCAAATACCCTTTTCAAAGTGCTAAAAGACTCCAAAGTTTGGAACCTTGACTCCACTCCAGCATGCATTAACCCAACCGTGCACTCAGGCCTAATTAGCAAGTTTAGGCTTGGTCTACAAGGAAAATGGCCATGATATGGGTTGATGGATCAAACTCCCAACTTTAGAGTGTGTTTCTAGTCCAAATAAAGGTTCTTTGTCTTCACAATAAGTCCCAACTTCCCTCTTTCACACTAATTCATCAAATTGCATCAAATAAGGTCTAATACATGAGCATAGTCCTTTTTTTTTAATAGAAATTTAATACATAGATGCACACCTTTGAATAACATCCTTATGTACAAGTCAATACCTATCATAAAGATTATGTGCCAATAGATCAGTGGCTAATACTTCATGCTTATATATTATGATCCAAATATAACCTTAAACTCCATTTACAAATCCTTTTTACTATCCATAAATCATATTTGTATACTGTTCTCCAAATCTATCCTAGAACTCTATTGACAAGTTGTCCTTCTATCCATAAATTGGAAGTTAAAATTCCCTTTCATTTTTACTCTTAGAAATAAGATTGAAATTATAGATTCAGTCACATACTCATTGTCAATAGATGTTTCAATGCTAAGACAACTGAAAAGTGCACTAGGATCTCTATTTAATTTTCACAGTATATGTTTCATTTTTCTAAATGGATGTATTGTATCATATTTAATTTTCACTATTTTAAGAAATATTTTAATCCATTCCATGTGGGTGTTGCAAGAAGCATATATTGATTCAAGATCTCCAATGTTGGAATAGCTACTTCTTTAAATTTTAGAATACAAGGTCATCAGCTATTTCTTGTGGAAACAGAAGGATCTTATGTGGCACAAACATTCTATGACTTGCTAGATGTCCATGTAGGTCAATCATATTCTATATTGGTGACGGAAGATCAAGATATTTGATCTTCAGTGTCTCAGAGTTGATGAGGAATGAAAATTGCTTCTAATTAATTGAATTAGCTAGAGTAAACTGGACAGCATGGAACTCTATAGTCTACATAAATAATAAAATGGCAATTGTGGCTAGCAATACATTCAGAAAGTTGCTGAAGGTGATGAGGCTAGGTGCCTAAGCAAATTTGTGGGCATGGATGTTCCTCCACCATTGGGTCCGACATGGTATGTTGTGCCATGTAATTTTTCTTTTCTATTTGCAAACATAGATTTAGAGTAAGTTTTTGTCAACACTGATTTTTTTTTTGGAATCTCAGAGATATTTTCATGAGTGCATACCATACAGTTTTTGATTACGGGAACTTAAGAGTAGGCTTTGTTAGGCAGAAGCTGCCTAACAATGCACATATATTTTGTCTACTGTGAACAATTAGTGTAACATTTTTATATAGAAATAGAATAATCTTAAAAATATTTAATTTAGTTTCTTGTTAGCATCCTCATTAATCTTGTCATAAACAAAACCTATGCTAAAAGTGATGGAATCAGCTGTAAGCAAACGCTTGAACTCGTGGTTCAGAATCTCCAAATCAACTAACTGCTTCAGAACCACTCTTTCAACATTATCTGAGGGTCTTCATGGTTATTTTTCACAAGAAAAATGGCATATAGAATCCCCTCATTTTCTTCTTTAGAGGGCACCAATAGTATAGTCTCTTAACCTATTCCTCAATACAAATTATTTAGGATGTTGTGCCAAATTAGCTACAATTATTTTTAACTATTTTATATGATGTATAAGATCAATTTAACTAATTCAACACAAGTTAGATATATAGACTACATTGAAAAGACCAAAAGATGCCCTTTAAAATTATTTATATGAATATTGTGGGACACCATGTTTGTTTGATCTAAATAGACAAGGAAACATATTCATTACTCTGCAAGGCCTGCTCAAAGTTAGTGATGAGGAAGTCTCAATTATAACTTTTGAAATCGAAGGAGAAAAAATCAGGTTGTTTATGGGCTTTCATTTATACTAATTGAAAGCTCAATACTTAATATCTTAATATCTCACTATTGAGATAAATTCTTACAACGAACAAGCGCTACGTTTGATGATTTGGTGTTTTCAGGCTTGTTAATGCAGTTGTGGAAGGTAGTGATGGAAGTTTATATTTCTCAGATGCTAGTACAAAGTTTCCAAATAGCCATTCCATTTTGGACTTTCTAGAAGGAGAACCATATGGCCGCCTTCTCAAATATGACCCACAAAACAAAATGACAAGTGTGATGCTTGATGGCCTTGGCTTTGCAAATGGAGTAGCCCTACCTCCATCTGAAGACTATGTGGCTATCTGCGAGACTTGGAAGTAAGTTTTACATAATAATTATAATGGCATATTGTAATAATTTATTTTATAATGGGTATATGTACATACATTAATCTAGTTTTTCTTGATAGCTTTTAGTTTTGACTGTATGATTTATTTTTCATATCTATGATGCAATATTGTGTATAGGCAAACCATGCACGTTAACTCATCATTGTGAGCCTCTCTAAATTGTCTTGTATTTCTTTTGATGCCTTCTTGTGTGGACTATTTAAGTATCTAGTGTCTTATTATATGTAGTTTGTTCAATGATGTTACTATTGTAATCTAATATATGTACATCAAACAACAGTGTAAACTCTGTTAAGGAAAGTGTCAAGATGTATTAGACTGGATATACAGCATCAAGTACTCAAATGTTTGGACTGGATATGGAAATGGATTGCTTGTACAGTGGGATTGCCAGGGTAATCATATTCGAGAATTCATGCATTCATCTGCTACTATTCAATGTTTGTGTGCTTTAGGAACAAGAATTTGGATTGGATATGCTGATGGGAGGGTGCATGTCATGGAACAAGATGCATGTCATGGAACGAGGAGCTTCTTGGTTAGGGTCTTGCATTGAATGATGAATTGGATTGTGTGCTAGGGAAACATGACTCCATTACTAAGTTTTATCTTTCCATTGAAGCTTTTAGTCCAAGGCAAAACTAACAGCATATAACAACTAGATGCTTAATTAAGAGTATACCATTTAAGCAAAACATTTTCAAATTTTGTTCAATAGTTACACACTTTTTTTGGCTTGATAAACCTTAGATGTGAGGATGAAGATGGTCATTTCTGGTCTTGCAAGCTGTAATGGACTATTCCTAAGGTTTTCCAAGCTCCTAAATAGCTATGTTTTAGTGATTTTTCATTCTCAGCACCTGAATCTACTTTGAAAATCTTGGGTGTAGCCTTCATTAAGGTGGATTCTAACCACTAAATGCTATCCACAAGTGTTTAGTCCTGCATATGATCAACACCAATAGCATATGATAAAGGTGATACTTTTAATATGGATGATATAGTAATCAAAGGTGATTGAATCGTAGTTAACTTGTGTTTAAAAAATATGCAATATTCAAATTGGAAAATCAGGAGCATCATGGAGGAACATTACATTCAGGCATCTTGTCAAACAATTCACATGACTTATCTATGCTTCCATTTTACAAGCATGTGTCCCAAGACAAATGCTACTACTTCATCTACACTATCTGACAAAATCCTTTATGCTTTGATGGATGCCTATAGCTTATCCTAAAGCTCTAATTCAAAAATTATGAGATGATCAATCAAGAGGAAATAGTTGAGAGCTTAAAGTGACACAATTTTTAGAAGATCATATGAAATAAAATGGGTGTGCGAGTAGGAAGAAACTAGAAAGACATTGTGTACAGATGAAGGCATGAAATGGATGGTTTTCAAGCACTCAGCACAAACACTCAGCATTCAATACATATCATTTGAGATCAAATGGGTGTGTGGGATTATACGCACAATAAATAATAGAGGGAATTGAACACTCGCTCATGCTCGCACTTGTTGAGGTCCACTTCAGTAATGGCCCTTCCTATGAAATTGCTGTCTAAAACTTTTCTAATGAGATAATGTGTTATGAGCTCTTCATCTGT